>ONZA01020446.1:635-11350 GCA_900322205.1 Kewa caespitosa
CACCCGGCGGGTCCTTCCTCCAGAATGTTGCTTGGGCTTTCACGAACATGAGGCACGATTCAATATTAATTATAAAGTAAGAGGGACAGAAGGGCATGAGTCAAACAAGGGGAATTCCATACACAAATTGTCATTAGCTATCAGAATGAACAATACCATAATCTTATGTTCTACTTGAATTATAAAGTAAGAGCGGCAAAAGGGCATGAGTCAAGAGGCAAACTGTCCATAGACACCAAAAATAAGGACAATTTAGGTTGATAATGACCATCTTTTGGAGGGACATCTCTAACCCAAAAAGTATTAGAAACAACAAAACGATTGATTGGTAATTGAGCATTTGCGAAAAACCCAAATCACATGATCAAACCCAACAATTGATCACCAATGAAATATTGTAATGGAATAACTATGCTTTTAAATCAAGTAATGGATTAATCAAAGTGGATGCAACAACAAAAGTATCAAGGATAGATATTTACATAAGAGAAACAGTTACTGTAGTACATCAACAAGAGGGCAAAGAGAAGAATTTCCCATGAAAGATAATCGAGAAAATAAATTATCATAGATCATATGAAAGTTCAGATTGAAACTGAAGTACTGGTTTGAAGCACTACTTGTAATGAAAGTTTATTTTCAAACACCAAAGACAAGAATAATAATTCCAACAACAATAATAACAATAAGTAAAGCATAAAAATATTACCTTACACCATCCATCGAACAATTTACAGTCGCCCGAAACCATTATCATCCGATCCAAAGCCACTTCCTTTTGTCTTGATTTCATTCACGACGTAAAAATGCCTCTTCAAATAACCAAACCTTGAGTCGATGTTGTTGGCTTTGAGTCCAGCTCAGGCATCGCTAAAGCAAACAACGTTTCTAAATGGGCCAAATAACCCAATGTAAAATCGCCTTCTGCCTTCCATCTTTTATCGACACTCATGTCCAATAAAAGTTCCACAAGTGCTTGATCCTCTTATGCACTCTATGTCCTTGGTGTACTCTTATCCTTGTCTAGTCTCATGTCCAATGATACTCCTGTAAATTCAACAACAACAAGAACATGACACATGTAAAATGTGTCAAACAAGGCTGATTGGACAAACATTACATATTGTCTGTCTATTTCACAAGAGAGAGAAATAGAACTAAAAGAACCATGACATACACACTCTCATAGTCATGATACAAGTATGAGAATAGAGTTTCATTTTCAGATTTTGTGAAATAATGTCCTGACTGCTGAGTGAATCATCATATTACTAGTAGATAGTATCACTTGTATCCATAATAAAGTATCAAACAATGTCAACTCAACTAGTCATACAAGAAAATTCAAACTCAACTAACTAAAAGACACCACATTTGAGACCTAATGAACACCCCTACGAAGCCGTCAACCATCAAACATCTCACGTGCAAGATTATTTCTCCACGTAGTCCACACATCAGAAGAATCAACTACTCTGATATAATCTGTTTCATCAGCATCTTCCATGAATGCACTCCCCTCCTCAGAATCTAACACCGAATCCATTGGATCCCACGACATTTCTTGACGAATCAGGTTGTGGAGAAGACAACACGCGCTGATTTTATTAGCATATGTGTCAATGCCATCGAAACTATTATTTCTAAAAATGGCCCATCGCATTTTAAGGAGTCCAAAACATCTTTCAATCACATTTTGAGCGGTTGAATGCTTCATGTTAATGAACTCTGGACAAGAAGGTTGATAGCCCTCTCGCCATTCATTGAGGTGGTATCGTTGTCCCTGATATCGATTAAGGAATCCTTCCCCATTGGTGTAACCACCATCAACCAAGTGAAAAAAAAATCCTCTTTCATAATTGGTTATTTTGAAATATAACTACAATGTATATGCACGTGTATAGAAAGCAACTTGGTCACCTCTAGGGACTTTTAAAAGATGACATCGACTAACTGCATCGCTAAGAATTCTAGCATCGGTAGCCGGACCTTCCTACCCAAGCAGTAAATATGTAAAATCCATATTTCAGGTGCAAGCTCCTAGCACATTAGTAGCTAATTCTCCCTTTCTGGTACGATATCTTGGCTTATCGGCTTCAGGAACTCTCAACTTGACATAGGTCACATACAAAGTGCCCAAACAATTCTCTTTTCATCACAAGGCAAGAAGAAAAGAGTAATAATATGATTTATGATCATTAATCATTTGTTTGATATGGTCAAAATATACCTAAACCATTTCCATCTATCGTCGGTGCAATCCCCTCGAAAAGGCTCTGGAGTCTTCATCAAGAGTGAATGCAAGCGCAAAATAGCTCTAAGAACTTGGCAAAAGTTCCTACTAATTGTTTCTTTGGACCTTTTCAGACGCCTCACAACCAAGCTATGCTTATGATCATGACCTAATATATTAAGAAATGTTGCAACTCTTTCCTCAGTCATCATGTTTTTAGACTCTTGCAACCTATCCGTAGTTCGAAGCAACCCACACAGTACCCCAAACGTATGCCTATCCATTCTTAATTGATCAATGCAACTACCATCAGAATGAAGAAAACTATTTACATTTTTCAACCTTTGTGTGATGGTTCTTTTACACAAATGTACATTTTCTTTCGTGGTTTTTTTCATCAGCTCAAGCAGAGTGATCATGTAATTGTAGAACAACAACATCATCATATCCATCAGCCTAATATATCAAAGCAGGACTATAATTACTTTTTGCTTATGAGACAATGGCCTACAAGCCATGGCTGCATATAATTAAAGAAGAAATGTATCAAAATAGTGGGGGTACAGAGCTAGATATAAAGTAAACAAGTGACCCATTATTGCCTTAACACAAGTGCAAATCTCACAACTCATAATTGTACAAACAAATAACTAAAGAGATGACAGTAAGACATGACAATGTGATTTCCATCGCACGAAAAGAGCACAAAGGATTACTTGCAACAAGCAAACAAAAAAACTAGAAGAAAAATAATAGAGCAAAATTGACCAAAAAAAGGTCATCATTTCACTAACCATATATGTACCAACACAAAACCATGACACTAGTGAATAGTAACTTTTATAACCATATATTTCACTATTCCAAATATGTGTAGTTCAATCCAAGTCAAAATGATATTCCCTAAAGAGCTGACACATATTGCACCTTATAAATATGCAATTCCCTTTAAACATTTCATTTTAAAGTGCGTCAATAATATGTAACTTCATTGACTACAGAATGGACGGTTTGCTTGTTAGTTTTTCTGATTTTGTTTCTCTTTTTTTAATAAATGGAACAATATAACTGAAAGATATCTTCAAAGTAGATTTTAAGAAACTTCCCTGAAGATAATGATTGTATCCACTGGAAAAAAATGGGTTCTAGAGAGAGAGAGAGTCTGGTAGAGAGAGAAAAAACAACCTATGGTTAGGTGTGTGTCGAGGGTTTCTTTTCACCCTCTTGAATGTTCAAGTGCAATCATGCAATGATCTCCCCAAACGTGACTCTGCAAATCCCACATTCACAGCCATTAACCCTTCTAGCTTTTATCGCATCAGATCTATCTCAAGCTTAATTGATTACCCTCTGCAAAACCACTTAGCTCTCACTGTTCTTGCGCATTCCTAAGGCGGTTTTATTGTGAGAAATTGGTTTGGGGATAAATCAATCCTTCCCCCCCTCATTAATCGTTTTTCTTTAGTCCAATTTTGGAATTTCATACTTTTTAAGTGGTTCCATATAGATGTAGCTGAAGATCCTGCTCTATTAAGACCCCCCCCCCAATTAGGATTGGAGTTTCTGTTAAGAGCTTCCCTCTTCTCAGCACTAGGTTTTCCCCCTTGTTGCTATGACAAGTGGCAGCAATGCTTGCATGCAATTACCACTACACGCAACCCACCCTTCCCCAAGTTTCCCTTGTTCTATTGTTACATGCAATACCCAGACTATTTATCGCGACCCTTTGGAGCTCTTCATTCATAGCCTTTCAACTTCAAACTTCTAACACCCAGTTACAACTCTCTCGCAAGTTGCTTGCAATCCTTAATAAACTCATTTTCTTCTTCTTCCCAATATGGACTCCATTCATAGTTCTCCCCTACAACAACGAACCCCAATTCACGATACCACTACAAGTATTCTGCACTCTGGACGTCTAGTTTCACAAAATATTAATCCATCCTTTGAATCCATCATTAGATTTGGAGGCCCAAAGCACCACGATGGTCTGCCTGCCACTGGTGGACTCAATCATGGAGATACATCGGAGCCAAAACACTTTCAGCATTCCATGATGGAGGACGAAGAAGCTGATGAGGAGGATCACTACTTCGACAACTTTGCAGGCCTGGATATGTATGACACAACTTGGAATGTGGAGTACCCCTTGGTCTTTTTAAATCTTAAGCTTCAACGTATCTGGTTGGACCTTAGGGGTCATGTTGACATAACTAATCTTGGTAATGATTGGTGGGCCTTTAAATTTGCGTCTGTTGAGGATCAAGATTATGTTTGGGGGAATAGACGTTGGTCCGTAGATAGCCATAGTATTATCTTACGCCCTTGGGAGCCCTTTTTTCACCCATTCAAAGCTGTAGTTACTCATGTGGATCAGTGGATCCAAATCTATGGCTCACCTCTGGATTTTGATGAATTTCACAAGCTTAAGGAACTCCTTAACCCCATTAGCAACCTTGTTAGACTTGATACCTTTACTAAATCTAGGGCTAAGGGTACCTTTATTAGAGCATGTTTGAACATAGATCTCACTAAGCCTTTTAAAGGTACTCTCAAAGTCTCTAGCCAAGGTAAGTTAGTGACACTCCTGTTATCTTTGAAGGGATCTATGTTGTTTGTGGTTTCTGTGCTGCTAAATATCACGACATTAGACATTGCCCCCTTATCCTTAAGCGAAATTCCATCCAAGTTATGATTGAGGAATTTAGCACTAACTCAGTTGTTGATGATACCTCTCCTTGGAATGATAATGGGATTCAAGAGCCCACTTCTCCTACGGATTGGGTAGAAATTGTTCCCAAGAAATTTTTTCGTAACCGTCCCTTTAGGGGAGGATTTAGAGGGGGCTTTCATGGTGGCTTTTGTGGTAAAGCTAGGGGGGATTTAGACATGCTGGGTATGATGGGAGAAACTCACCTACGTTTGTCCATAAAACCTTTTTCCCTAGTCCTTCTCCTCCTAGGACTTCCCCTGGTCCGGCTAACAATGAGGAAGTTGGTCTTGATACTGCTAACATGTTTGTGGTCCTAAGGAATAGTGGTACCTTCGAAGATGAGCCAGGAGATGAGCCACAGTTAGGAAACACTGAGGATGAGGAGGTCACGCACAAGGTCTCGTCTGATTCGTCTTTTGCTCCTGAAGCAGTAGAGGAGGGAGAAGACTTTATGGATGATGAAGAGGCCTTTGATACAGTTCCAGAACAGTCCATTGAGTCTTCCAGAAAGCATAGACTCAGAGAAGCAGAAGATGATGCAAGCCGTGGCTTTTTCTCTTCCTTACGCACGATTTTGCAGGGGATGTAATTAATTATCGTACATTTCAACTTCACCCCCTTCCCCGCTGGTGGTTTATAAGGATCTCTTATGATCCTCTCTTTTGTATCCAAGGCTTAGCTTTTGCTAGTGCCTTTATATATATTTATGTGTTTGCCTATGTTGTTGGTTTGTGTGATACAGTCTGGAAGCATGTCTCTAAAATGAAATCTCTACTTTCTCCTTGTATGAGTATGATAGGGGTTAGAGGTGGCCCATCATACTGGTTTTTCCGAAGTGCAAAGTGCACTATGGTGATGATTGTTATTTTGATGATATTGAATGTGTCTTCCTCTTACCCTTGCCACTTTTGCAAGAAGAGATTAGGGATGGTTTTTTTATGTGCCCTGGCTACTTAGCATTTACGATGAAGTAGATTTCCTAAGATTTATTAATAAAAATTATGACAATGTCTGCTACTTGCTAGTCCTTAGGGTCTACATCGATAAGGAAGTTTCTTCTAGAGATTACATTCCTTTGATGATTATTAATAAGGCCCCAAATGTTGTAGATATTATGGGTATATCTATAGATTACTCGAATATCATACTATGGAATTTCTATGCTGGAACATTAGAGGTGCTAAGCATGATGTAGCGCAAGAGGAACTGAAATTCCTTTGTTCCTCTCTAAATCCCGACATTGCTATTATTATTGAAACGTTAGTATCTCCTAGTAATGCCAAGAAAATCACTCGTAAACTAGCTTTAGAAAATTGTCTTATTGTCTATCAAGTAAAACACTGTGGTGGCATGTGGGTTTTATTTTGGAGAAATGGGCATTTTTCAATCAAAGTTTTGGGCTCATCTACGTGTATTATGTGCCTTGAAGTTAAGGAGAATGCTAGCAATGCCATTTTTTACCTCTTAGTTGTGTATGCTCCAGCCAAAGAGGTAGAGAAAGATCAATTTTGGGATTCCCTCGCGGATATGTGCGCTAATCTTGATCAGCCTTGGTGTATACTAGGGGATCTCAATGAAATTAGTAATCACTTGGACAAAAGTGGTGGTTCTTATCCTATGCAATCTAGGTTTAGACGCATCAACAACTTCTGTTATGCTCGGCATGCAGAACAACTCCCTTTTAAAGGGAATCCTTTCACGTGGAGAGGGAAAATCAACTTAGGGGATCCAATTTATGAACGTCATGATAGAGCCTTGGCTCATAGATATTGGATTGATTTGCATGAAACTAGTTTTGTCCAACATGGGCACTTTTCTTGATCAGACCATCTTCCAATCTGGATTGACCACAATCCCAAGAGTTTGCCCAAGAATAGATCGTTTAGGTTTCAACCGGCATGGACACAGTTTCCTCAAGTTCAGACCATGATAAAAGAAGACTGGAACAGCAGATCGGGAGGCTCGTCGCGAATGTTCTAGGTATGTTCTAGGTATGCCGTAAATTTAAGCTCATTAAACGGTCCATGAAAAATTGGAGCAGAACTAACTTTGGTCAATTTCGTAACAAACTAGAACTTAATCTAGCTAAGATTACCCAAGCTGAAATGAAAATTTCGCAGGATCCTTTGAACCCTAATGTTAATCAAATGTTGGACTGCTTGATTAATCAAATGGAATGCTTGCTTAAATTTCAGAGTAAATATTGGATGTCTATGACTAAGAAAAGTTGGCTTGTGGATGGAGACAAGAACTCTAGCTTTTTTCACAGAGTGAACTAAGTTAGACGATAAAAAAAAAAAAACTATTTTTAAACTTAGGGATAATTCAGGTGCATGGTGGGATGACCCTGAATTGATTGCTCGTCATGTTACTAACCATTTTAAATGTTGATTTCAAGCTCTGACACAACATTGTGATTCTCTTTAACAGAGAATGATATAGGTAATAGGATTTTGGAAGAAGATAATAACATACTGATAAGGATGGTTACTAATGAGGAAATCAAAACAATAGTATTTTAAATGAACCCATCTAAAGCCCCGGGACCTGATGGGTTTGGAGCATGCTTCTTCCAGAGCTACTGGCATATTATTCATCGGGAAGTTTGCGATAATATAAATCCTTTTTCCACTTAGGTGAAATTCTTCAAGAGCTACATCAGACCCTTATCTCTTTGATCCCCAAAATCGACAATCCGAATACAGTAAATCACTTCAGACCAATCAGCCTTCGTAACACTCTTATCAAAATCATCTCTAAAATTCTTGTCGACAGAATGAGACCCCTCCTCCATGCTATGTTGACCCCATTTTAAAGTGCCTTTATGCCTAATAGATCCATTCAGGATAACGTTCTCATAACGCATGAAATAACGACTCACTTCAAGAACTCCAAAAGCAAAAATGGATGGATTGCACTTAAATTGGACATGAAAAAGGAATATGATAGGAATAATTGGGATTTCCTTTTTCATTGCCTTAAATTTTGGGGCTTTCATGAGACTTGGATTAATTGGATAAAGCAGTGCATTACGACGGTCTCTTATTCAGTGGCTATTAACGATGTGCCTTAGGATCCCTTTCTTCCCTCCAGAGGATTGAGAAAGGTGACCATCTTTCCCTTTATCTGTTTATTTTATATATGGATGTGCTTGCTCGTAGAATTCTTTGTTTTCCGACCTCGGGTTCAAATTCATTAACAATGGCCCCCGTATTCCTTGTTTACTTTTTGCAGATGACAACCTTATTTTCTGTAAGGCTGATAGAAAGGATTGTCTGCATTTAAAAAATATTTTAGATGTGTTTTGTAATCAATGGTCAGCTTATTAATTTCCACAAGTCGACTTTAGTTTTCTCTAAATTCGTTCCAAATTCGCTGAGACAATTTATCTCCACTTTTTCGGTATTAACAACAGCGCCTCTCTAGGTAAGTATCTTGGGTGCCCTGTTTTCAGTTTTAAGCCTGCCTATGATCTGTTTAGTGATATTCCTTGAAAATCCCAGGCCAAGCTTGGTAATTGGATGGCTAATACACTCTCAAAGGTAGGCCGTCATGTCCTCATTTAGTCTAATCTAGAGTCTCTCCCGGCGCATTAATATTAATAGGGACTTTTTCTGGAAAGGTAACACTGATAGTAAGGGTGTTCCAATTATTGCTTGGGACACGGTCTGCAAACCTAAGGCTCTGAGTGGGTTAGGACTCAGGAAAGCACAAAAAAAGAATGATGCGTACATATGCAAACTTGCGTGGAAAGTGCTCACAGAACCAGATAATCTTTGGGTTCGGGTGGTCAAGAGTTAGTATCTTCATTATCATTCTTTCTTTACTTGCAAGAAGCATAGTTGTAACTCTTGGACATGGAATAACATCATTAGATGTAGCTCGCTCTTTCTTAAAGGCATTAGATGAAGGGTAGGTAACGGTAAGAACATAAATTTTTGGCACGATGCTAGGTGCCATGATAGTTCCATTGCTGAAATTCTTAAGATTGACTGAACTAACTTTAATAATAACGATCTTTGTGTGAGTGATTTTATTTTGCAAGATAGGACATGGAATCTAAGGGAACTAGAGAAGCTGATTCCAAAGGAACTTGTAGATCAAATAAAAGGGGTCCCTATGTCGGATAATGATATTGAAGACCTTCCATGTTGGGGGCTCACGGCAAATGGAATTTTCTCAGTCAAGAAAGCTATGTGGCTAGCCCATGGCATTCAAAAAGAGAAGAAAAAATGGAAGTATGAATGGATTTGAAAAGTTAAAGTTCACCCCAAGATTCAGATCTTCCTTTGGCAATTTTTTCACAAGGCACTCCCTACGAGACATGAACTTAAGAGAAGGAAAATTATTGAGGAATATTCTTCCAGTTTGTGTCAGGATGGCATAGAGAGCTACAACCATCTCTTCAAAGACTGCTCTAAAATGTCAGAATGCTGGGATGAAGCTAAAAGATGGGGATGGCTACAATTTGACATTCCTACTGGCGATATTCATAATTGGCTGCATAATCTTGTAGCCAATGAAGGATGCACAATGGATGATATTCAAAAAAATTTCATATTCATTTGGAGCATATGGAAGGAAAGAAATGAAAAAGTTTTCAAAAACCTACAGTTCAGTGTGAAAGGAGTTTGTGCGAGAGCTAAGCATATGAGTATTGAGTGGAAGCATCGTAATTCAGAAGTGCAGGAGGACTTTAATAGTTTCTATAAAAGTGACAGCACCCTCACTTTAGTTGCTCGACTTTTTATTAGATGGGAACCTCCAAATTTTAGAGGTTATAAGATCAATTTTGATGGCTCTGTGGCCAACAGGAAAGCAGCAACTGGGTTTGTTATAAGGGATCACAGTGGTCGGCTTATCACTGCTGGCACTCAGAGACTCTTCACGCAGTCAGAAGCAACGGTGGTTCATAACGGCATTAGAAAAGCAATTGAGTTGGGGCTCGATGGGCTGCAAGTCGAGGGAGACAATTCGACAGTCATTGAAGCGCTACGAGGAGAAATAGATATTCCGTGGAAGATTTATAGTCTCATAATAGACTCTAGAAAATATTTAGCTTTAAGGACGATAGTGCAAGTTAGTCATGCATTTAGGGAAGGAAATAGAGACGCAGATTGGATGGCTAGACTAGGACTTAATATTCCAAATGTAATAATCTGGGAATACTCATGGTCCGCTGAACTGGACTCGATCAATTTTGATGATCGATCAACTAGGGGTTGCTCTCGAGAGGGGAGCCTTCTAGCCATCTTGTACTCTTCTTACAAAAAAAAAAAAAAAAAAAAAAGCCTCATTGACTACAACAAAATACATATTATTATGAAATTAGTTTTTAGTTTTTTTATTAGGTCCATCATAATATTCAATAGTGAATAGTAAATCTTTCATTTCACAATCAATGGGCAAAAGTGATTTATTATTTGTCATCCTTTTTTTTTTCTCTCCCTTTGTCCCCTTTATCTCTTCCTTTTCCCTTTTTCTCAATTCCCTCTCATATTAATTTGTGTTATGTTAAAAGGAGTTACATAAGGGGAAAATAATATTTTGATAACCTTATTATGAATATAACACTTACAAGAAACATTGCTGATGGCCTTATTATCTTTTCCTTCGCGAGGACCGAACCTTTTAATGGTGAACAATGCTGGGTAGGCCATTGCCCGCAATTAATCGTCACCTATGCAACAATGGAAAAATTATCATATAAATCCTCTAATCCCCCCCCCCCCAAAAAAAAAACACTTAAAGAAACAATTGATTGTATAA
>ONZA01020450.1:3117-14135 GCA_900322205.1 Kewa caespitosa
AGAAAGAGAACTAGTATGTAACCAATAACATAACAGTACAACTGCCAAAGATAGAAGCATTACAACCTTTTTTTTCCAGTGAAATCGGCATGACTGAAGTTTCATTTGTTCTGATATAGTGACTTTTGTGTAAGTGATTTATGCTATACATAACATGCGTGACTGACGTCAATTCGCTTTTGGTAATTGATAATGGAGAAGATGTCAGACGAGCGTTTTGCTTGCGGACTCAACTTTTTGTACATCAGGGGCATTGTGAAATAATATGCTCATTAACTCTGTTTGTTTCCCTGCTTAGTCTAATCTTTTGGCAGAACAGTAAATAAAATGTAGCTGTTACTGTTAGAACAACAAATACCTTGCCTGAGCAGAAAACCAGACGTCGAACACCCTCTACAAGATCTGGATGGTGGTTTGGGTCCTTCAACAGACGCTCGAATCTGGTTTGGTGAGCATTGTCAAACTCTGATAAGTTTGATTTGCAGTCCTTGTGGTGAAGCAAGCTTTTTGGGGACATCACAATGAGAGGTTTCCTGAAGTCTCTGTGAACCTGTTGGTTACATGTCAATGTCAAGTCAAGCAAGATCATGAAGACCATGCCGTCCGAAGCAAAAGAAGTCTTGATCAGGAAACCAATGAAAATAATAATACCTGACGCCTTAAAACATGAAAATAGTTGGCGGGCGTCGTGACATTCACAATTTGCCAGTTGCATTCTTGGATCTGCTTTGTTGGGTCAGTCTGAATCTCATAAGGATTGTCATTGCACATCTGTGAAAAGAATTTTTAACAGGGAAAAAGACATGTGAAGCTATACATGTAGACCGTACAATTGTTTACAGGATCACGGGAGGTAGGCATCAAAGAATTAAGGTTTCAAGTAAACTTCCTAGAGACTTTGCCACTAGCAGACATCCATGTAGGCAGCATCAAGTGGGATTAAAGGATTGATAAGGTGCGAGTAAAGCATGTATGCTAATCAAAACAAATTTTGAACCTAGTTTTAGACTTCTAAGTACAGCCTCCTAGGGCCGACGACATCCCTCCAGGCCAATTTAACATGAGATTACCTGAAGGAAACGCTCTAAACGAGCACTCGAGTGGTCGGGGCCGTGACCATCACAGCCATGTGGAAGCAATGCCACAAGCCCAGTTTGCCGTAACCATTTAGCCTCCCCAGTGCTCAGAAATTGATCAAATATCACTTGTGCCTCATTTGCAAAGTCACCAAACTGAGCCTCCCAGAGGATCAATGAGTTTGGATTTTCCATAGAGTAGCCCAATTCAAATCCGAGGACTCCAAATTCTGAGAGGGGGCTGCAGAAATGAATGGTTTGAATAAACGTCAGGCCTTTTTCATAGAAGTACAAACTCACAGCATATCAATGTGCAAATTGTCTTTTATGCTTGGACAAGGACTCCAAGATGGAGCCCTTTTTCTTTAATGACAAGCATCCTAGAAGAAAAAATCGTTCTCATTTCTAATTTTACGCAAACAGGGAACTCGTTAAAATATGATCAAACCCGATATGATCATCAACCAAAGTATAAGCCTCGTCTTCTTCATTATGTATCCTTTTCCATCAAGTTGTCCTCCATCTCATTTAAGATAATGCACCTTGGACAGTTGGACAGTCTAGATTGTAAACATTTTCTGCATTCTTTTCGTATGACAAAGATTTCATATGTTATAACGTAACTACATTGTTTATCTCCATACCCATAGCAAATATGCAAAGCATGCTGAACTTACTTGACTAAAGGAAAGAATCAAGGTAATTAGTGTGAAAAGGCCATAAATATATTACCTGTTACTGATAGTAAACATCCCAGGCTTCTGATTCCTCGTGACGTGCTTCAGTGGGCAGTATCTCTCCTCAGTCTCTTGATCGATGACTACAGCATGCCTATGACTGAATGTACCTCTCTCAACATCTAGGCCAGTGAAGCGTACGTGCATTCCTTCTTGCAGCAAAGTCGCAAAGGCCAGAGCTTCAGCTTGTGCCCAGTTTATACCTTCACCTGTTTCGATCATCTGCGTGCGTTGCTTATAGACCTTCTTCACCTCTCTGTGAGCCCTCAGGTTCTCCGGAATCTTTGAGATAGCCTTCCCAACACTCTTCAAGACCTCTGCATTAACCCTGTAATTGAAGACATTATATTACTGGGAAAAAAAAATCATTTTAAGTTATCTGGGATTCTCAGAAGCAAACATGCCCTGTGTCCTGCATTTGCGCATGCTGATCGGGTGACTTAAGTCCAGTCCAGTTTCCTTCGAGCCAATCCAACTTCTGTGGTACATAGCGTTTACTCGCATCGAATTCCTCATTTAGGATTCTACTGACCTTCTTCTGGATCTCATCAATATCATCTTTAGATAACTTACCGGATGCTAGAAGTTTCCTTTTGTAAATCTCGAGAACTGGTGTATGAGTACAAATGACCTGCATGTAAATGTTTTTGCAGACTTCCGTTAGCCCAATCAGTGATATCCCAGACAGTCTCAAATGCCACAGACTGCTGTAGACTTGTCCCGCAGTCTCAAGAACCACATTAACAGATAGTCAAACGGAGGAACTCCGTGATCCTTATTTAAAGGGTCTATCAGATGAAGAGACTTTACCTTGGCCATAACTGGTTGTGTGAATGATGGGTCATCAATCTCATTATGCCCAAACCTTCGATAACAAACAATATCAATCACAACATCCGAATGGAAAGCTTGGCGCCACTCAGCAGCAAGCTCAAAAACATGTACGACAGCCTCAAAATCATCCCCATTCACATGAAAAACCGGTGCATTCAGTGCTATAGCAACATCAGTGCAGTACTCAGAAGACCTACCACAATATGGATCAGTAGTAAAAGCCACTTGGTTATTAATCACAATATGTATAGTTCCACCGGTAGTGTAGCTTGGAAGAGCACCAAGTTGCAGCGTCTCATAAACCACGCCTTGCCCAGCAAAACTCCCATTCCCGTGAATCAAGACAGCCATATTCTTAGTTCTTTTGCAGTCATCAGAGTGATCTTGTTTAGCTCTTGTCTTCCCAACTACAACAGGATCCACTGCTTCCAAGTGACTAGGGTGTGAAACCAAAGAGAGGTGAATACAGGTCCCGCTCGAAGTCGGCCTATCACAAGAAGTTCCCAATTGGTAATTCAAATCGCCAGTTCCAACATAAAGCTCGTTTCCATGCAGTTTAACCCCACTTCTAAACTCGCTGAAAATCTGACGAAGGGGTTTCTGAAGAACGTTACCCAATACATTTAGCCTTCCCCTATGAGACGTTCCCATGACTATGCTCTCGACTCCAAGAGAAGCTGATTTATCAATCATTTCCTTCAGTGCAGGGGTTAAGGCTTCACAACCTTCTAAACCAAACCTCTTGGTTGTTGGCCACTTGCTGGCTAGGAAGTTCTCAAACTGTGCGCTCCACTCAAGCCTATCGAGCATTACCGTACACCGTTCTTTGCTGTACTGAACGGGTTTTGCAGTCTCTATTCTCTCTCTCAACCAATTACATTTCTCAAAATCATGGATATGCATGTATTCGTAACCAATGTTCCCACAATAAGTTTGCTCTAAGCGATCTAGAATGCTTCTTAGAGTCTGAACAGGCGGGTTTCCTGCAAGAAACCCCGACATATTCCAAACACCAACGAAGAACTCCCTGTCTAAATCGGCATCACTAAACCCGTAAAACCCCAGGTCCAAAACCTGAGGGTTATGCCTCTTTTGCAGACCCAATGGGTCTAACTTGGCTTTTAAGTGTCCATGAAGCTGGTAAGCTCCTACTAGCGACAACAGTTTCATGCTCTCTTGGATGGTTTGCCTTGAAATCATCTTAGGCTGTGTATTGTTACTCCAGCTCATCCCCCAACCCATGTGTCGCGTGTCAACATGACACGACTCATGACACAACTTATGACACGCCTGAGACATGCCATTAACAGACGCGACTACTTTAGTACTTATATGGTTAACATCTAAAACTCTACATCTCCTATGAAAGGGATGGTTGATGCAAGAACAACGCAAAATCATAGCGTTCTAAGTTGAACGGTAAGAGAGCATGCGAGAGAATTAAGAGGGAGAGGTTAATAACTTGGAGCTTAACAGTAGGACTTGCTCCTTATAAAGTTTACACCTTTGAGAGTACATACCCCCATTAAGATCATACAAGTAAGACTCAATACAAAACGTGGGGAGGTGCTCAAGAAAAATTATAAAATTACAAGTTGCAGCTTCAAGTGCATCAGCAAGCCCATCGAAAACATGTGCAGATTAAGCTAATTCCAATTTGTATTTCAGTCTCTCATATTTTTTAAGGATCCATGTGACCCTCGACCTCTTCACCATTGCCCACCAAAACCATATGCTTCATACATTATTTTTTCCTTCTTTTTTTAATATGATTCAGTCCGGCTCGGGTTGGCATCAGGTTTAATTTTTTCTATATCAGTTTGCTTCAAAATAAACTATTTCATGTATTGGTTGTCATTTGATTTCGGTTCAGGTCGTCCCAGTTCAGTTTTCAATCATTCGTTTCTCGAGTCAGTTCATTCAGTTCAGATAACATACTTCAGCTAGTCAGCTTTGCCAGGTCTACTACTTCTCTCTTCTTATTCTTTTCTTTTTTACTGTATCTTTTTGTGGGATATGAGAAGTGGAGAACACGGAAAGGGCATAGAACTAGTTACTGCTGTTCCCCAGTAAACATAAAATAGTATCAAGCTCTTGAGATCTGCATGTATCTTAATTTTTCTGTATCGATTATGCAACTTTCCTTGTACTCAAAATTATAGAATTTTAATGATCTTTCAAGCGACAGGGGAGGAGTCTACTCTAGGGGGACAAACCACCATTTTAGACTTGTCATTCGGTGTATAAAAAATAGGTCAATACATTCAGTTGATCATACCCCAGTGTCATACAATTTTGAAACTTCCCTGTAGGATCCTCCGTACTCCCTACTCGTGCTCGATATTCCTGGACGAGTCTGAATACCATTCGATCACCTTTAGGTCAACTTCCGTAGCTAGCTCTCTGAAGTTCCTCGACAGCAAACTTTGTTTGCCCGACGAAGAAACTGTCAGCTAGTCTAGCGAGGGGCATGGGGCGGGGAATAGAGAGGATAATCGTGCTTTTAATTTGGAAGTCGTTAATAAAGCGCCTTTATGATGTCATAGTGTGAGTTCTTGTCATATAAGAACGCCCATGAGGCATGAAATAAACTTCCCCTAGCTAACAGTAAATTTCACTGCATTGAGACCAGCTCTAAGCCAAGCCATTACCATTATTGTCTGCTAATAATCACAACCCTCACAACGACTAGCGCTTGATTGAGCGCAATCGATACTGTTTGATGACACAGGTTTGAGGTATCAAGAAACGCTCATTTATCACCTTAACTTATCGAAGGCAGCTTTCTTCCTCCTCCCTGGGAAAAAACAGAAATGTCTCTTCAGTTTTCAGGCTATCCTTCTCAGATGACCAATGAGAAGAAGTTGACACATTTAGCTTAGTTATGTTCCTTCTTTGGGCGGGTTAACACTAGATTATGGTCTTTTCCCTCGTCCATTCCACTTTAGCACTTTCATTGACGTGCTGCGCTTAAAAAAAATTCTGATCGTTCTTAATTCACCATTCTCTCTGCGTAAATGTGTTGCGTACTAATCGTCGTGCAATCACAAACCAACACTATGTGACAGTATATTGCAAAGAACCTACCAAGACTTACCTGCTAAACATCTAACTTTATGGGTAAACGAGATCGTTAAAATAGCATCTAAAAATCTCCAATCCCAAAAGGGAGGTCGGCTAATAAAGTCTCTTGGAGGTGGTACCACGTACCTAGTTTTTACAAACAATACATCAGTCTTCATGCCTCGTGTATAATAAAAGATAATCAGCATTCAAGGAAATTCAGGTTGCTAATAGTGATTGCTAATAACAGGCAATATCTTTGGTCTGACCATAGGTAAATTCAAGTGCCTACCATATAGAATGGATAATTTATCCAAGTATCTACATTTAGGTATACCTCAATCCTAGCTGACGTCAATCTACTTTTATATAACTTTGGTTTCATGAGAAAAAGCAGTTAAAAACAAGAAGAACCAACCATATATTTCCTAGCATACAACCAAGTAGTGGCATTCGTACACAACAAGTACACCTTGTTTAGTTGCGAAAACAGTTTGAACATCAATTCATCATCTCAAAGCATTTCTTATAAAAGCCTACAACTAATCATTCTTCCAATGGAGCAAAACACAATTCCATACATGCTGTTGTAAGAATCTGAATCAGATCAAGAAGTCATAATGGAATTCAAAAGACAAGTTGCAATCTTGGTGCTTGTTTTTATCATTATGTCGGCATCCCCGACTTTATGCGATGATCAAACGAGTTCTCCGGCACCGGCGCCCGGAGGTGGTGGAGGAGGTGATGGTTCAACGTGCATGGAACAGTGCATGGTGATTTGCATGAGGGTAGCTGGAGCTACTCAAAATTCATGCAGTAACTCAGCTTGTGCGGAAGCATGTGAGCAAATAAAGACCATAATTGTTTCTGGTCCTAGGACAAACATCAAATAATTGAGAAGGAAAGACGATGAAGGATGTAATAGTTGAATCTGTTTTTATCATTTTTTTTCAGTTTTGAATGTAAACACTTCAAATATTCACAATTCTTCTTTTTTTTTGGTTCATAAAAGGGGTGCAACACAATGACAATTCTTGTTAGACACACGATAAATNATGGTACGATCAACTTCATTTGTTATATAGTAACTTTTTATAATGAATATTTTGTGCAAGCCTAAATTTTGTTTAACCAGCAGATAAATATATGCTTTACATATGTAATTGGTCAGACTGTTTTTAAATTGTATAATAACACTTTATTAATGAAATCTGAAATGATACTTTTAATAAAATATAGAGTTGTAACGAGCTAGGTAAAATTAAAACATAACTAGGTAACAAATGAAAGATGAAATTAAAACATAATTAGAGCGACTATGTATGACCTTGCCAAGTTGCCATTACCTAAAGATACCTATGAGCTTGTCAACTACCTCCGAGTAAAACTCTCAAGCATTGATTTTTGTTTTTCTTTTTTTGCCAGTTTATTCTAGACATTTTCCTATCTCCCATCTTTTGCAAACATTTTGTCGGGTAAAGAACAAGCCGTCACAATCTTAGCATTGCCAAAACAAAAACAAACCCATTCATTAACCAAAACCAAACTAATCAAGCCTCAACAAATTAAACAGACCTGCATTGAAGGAAATTTACGGCAGACAAGAAAAATGAAAATGCAATATGAGAGGGAGGTTGCAATGATAATATCGATATGGATATCGATGCTATTGATGGCAACTGCTAATACGGAGTTACCCCCGACGCCAGCACCGGCGCCATTGCTGTCACAAAGGCCGCTGGACTGGGGTGGGTGTATGCCACAATGCATGCCTATCTGCCTGAGGCTATACGGATCTACTGACAAGGCGTGTACGACTGCGTGTAGTGCTGGCTGCCTACAGTTGATAGGCAAAGGGAACATTGATAAAGATTTTGAAATGGAATAAGACTAAAATTAAAATACATCAATTGTAAATTGTAGACGATAGAGATAGGTCGATTTTACTTGTGTATAGTATTTCAATTGGCTCATCTAAATATATTTTCGAACTATTTTTGTATTTATATAATTCTAATGTGTAATGTCTAAACAGGACAAGGGGTGGACGGAAATTCATAATCTTTACTTCATCTATTAATTTTGGAAAATACAGTCTTATCACATTGGAACAGAGTTGCTTGCATCTATCTATTGATTGATGCAAAAATGTCTGCTGCAACTTCGAATCAATAAGACTACAAGAGATAAAACAATTTGATGAACCACTTAAATATAAGACATTACGAACCTAGGCCAAAAGAGTGATAAAACTTGTCATATATGAGCGAAATTATGCAAGTGTGATGTTTGGTTCATCGTAGAGCTTGAAATTCAATGAACCAGGCATTTTTCATGAATGCAGGAATTGAGACATAACGTAAGATTGATGGCTGAACCACTTATCAACCATACAAGGCCAACATTTTGTCAATACAGTAACTCTTAATTTGCCATCCTCCCGATGTGCTACCGTGCAGTTAGCACCCTCAAAAGAGCCATTGGCCTATGATTATCATTTGTCACTAGAATTCAGGATACAATATTCTCATTTCAAGTTTCATTCTTGGGGGTTCAATTGATTGACAGCATTCTGTTCGAATCTTGATTCAGCTAGCTAACGAAACACAATGACAAGTCTAACATACGCAGACATAATGCTTTTCTTCGATCTTACCTCAATCGAGGAGCAAATCATACTAGTTAATTTTGAGCAGTTAAATTATAAAAATCTAACATTATGCTGATCAATTTCATGTCAAACCAAGCTTCCCTCTCAAAAGTAGGCACTTAACCATGTTATACAGATCAGGATTCAGGAAGTGCCCTGCGAATCTGATTCAGCAAGAATCACGAGTGGCACAACCAAGAACAACATCAATGCGCAGTTCAGATTACACCATCGCAGCAACCACTTGTCACAACAAAAGAAACATGCAGAGCTTCATCCTAATGATCAGACAAAGCAAATTACTTCCAAATAACCAGAGCATGATGCAAAACAGTACTAACAATCCAATTGCAACCACATTAATCTTTAAGAACACTGACAAGAGAATTGTACCACTGCCTACATTCTTCAAATTAAAACAAGGGCCCCCAAAAACTGATACCAAAGTTGAGCACTGATAACTATGTTCCAGAATCCACTAACAAAACTCGCATTAATAAACAAAACATTTGTAATCTCACTCCAGCATCAGCAACTAATAGAAGAAACCGAGCACCTTGCCTCCAACATTCTTTCTCCTTGCCTCTTCGTGATCCATGATGCCAGCAGAAGTAGTCAAGACAATGTACCCAAACTGCAAACGAGGTGCACATGTGACAACTATTCAACAGATGGAACAAGAAAAAATACTTGACCCATCAAACAGATACCAAACAAATTTTATATTAACAAAGCCATGGCACCGAGAGAGTAGACATTTTTATTTCAATTGCTGTAACAACTTATACATCCTGGGGTACAAGGATAATGTTGCAGCCAATAGCATTTCATGATGATCATTATGATTCAAGGAGAGAAGCAGAAACAACATTCATTAGTTGTTAATATTATGCAAGCAAAATTATTCACCTGTCTAGAAGGAAGAAGTCTGGCAGTCCAGGACTCAATCTCCTTAACACCAACATCGAAACGTGGACTGATAACCCCACATTTGTTCAATCTTCCATTCAATTCCACAACAATCTTTCCAGCTCTGTGGTCGTCAACATACTCGAACTCCCCAATGTAACCTAAGTATTTAATCCAGAGAAATATGTTAATAACAGAAACTTCAAGGTCATGACTGGTGACTCAAGTCGGAAATAACTAAAAGCAATTCCATACCATGCTTTTGCATGACAATAAGGAACTTGATGATAACTTTCGATGATGGCCTGATCAAGACCTGGCGCTTCCCACGCTTCTCAGCATTGTACATTGTCTTGAGAGCATCATTCAGCACACTGATTCTCACCATTGTTGCTCAGTAAGGCTGCCACACGGATCAAAAGAAAAACGTCAACAACAAGCAGTACCATATAAAGTAGTAAATATTAAGGCTCAAAAAGGAGAAGCAAGTCCGTCCTAGAAAATCTCCATTCGCTTTTTTGATGAGCTATAATCATGTTACTAGACATAAACATAGGGCTTTCTGAAAGCATTCAAGGGACATCATCTACATACAACGAATCAACTACTTCAGAAATCCAAATCTTGTACAAATTAGACAATGAACAACCAAGCAAAAACATTCATCACAGATAATACACGACAACTAACCACACACCAGCGGGCAGTTAACCCACATTATAACAGAAAACCAAGGAGCATAACCAGAGAATACTCTATAGTCAATCCACAGTTCCAGTCCAATGAAAAGTTACCATTCCATATTCCATCATCCATTCTTAAAATAATGAACACCTTCATCGACATGCTTCATCGAACTCAGCCCAATATCACGGCCCTTAATCCCAAAGGGACCTATCTTCTCATAAACACCCAAAATTCAGGGAAAATACCCAACAAAACCACTATTCTTCTCCCCAAAATTAACTGTCTCATAACCTCCAATTTCTATCAGATTGTACCTAGTAAAATTTTCACAAATCTTCGTAAACCTAATTTATTCATCATTTACATGGTTGATAGAGTAAACGCTAATTAAAAGGAGAGAGATTAATATTTCCTGCTCTAATTAACTCAATCTAAGCTAGTTTCATATCTAAAAAAAATATTAGATCTTTTAAACTAAATTTACAAAGTTTCACAGATTTTAGACAAATCAAAGTAACCCTAAAAATACAAACACAATCAAAGATCCTAGTGTAACAAAAAAAAAAAAAAAAAAAAAAAAAAAAACCGAACAAAAAAGCAATGAACATCGACCTAAAAACTTGAATAGGAATTGAGATTAATGAATTGATACATCAGATTCAAGAGTTGATTTAGTACCGTAGAGAGAGTAAGAGCTGTAGATCGATATCGGCGCCTAAGCAGAGAGTAAATCAGGATGGCTGAGAAGAGAAACAATAGGTTGTTGCAAAGTAGGTTTTTAAGGGGTCAGAACAGAGAAACCCTAATGTTATTTCGGGCTTTCTTTTTGACGTATAGGTTCGGCCCATTCTGTTTCCCAGGCCCGTTTGTTGATAACCTGGAGTATTTTATTGTTGAACGGGAGTAACATGCACTTATGTATCGAGTACTAGTGTGAAACCCATGCGTACGCATGGGTGTGTATATATATATATATTAAATATAATTATATTAATTCAATTAATTATTTATAATTATAATATTTTGAATGTGTCATTTAGTTCTCTATATATAAAATGTGTA
>ONZA01020480.1:680-10876 GCA_900322205.1 Kewa caespitosa
CGAAATTTTTGATTTTCGACGTTTTCTATTTTTTTTTTTTTTGAATTTTTTGACATTAATAACTATTAAAAGTAAAATGACCCATTTTATTAAGAACATAAAAAGTGAGCCAAAATTTGGTGTCTACAGCTGTCATATTTTTTATGTGAGCTAATAGGGTAACGAAGTCCCAAATCGCAAAACATAACATTTGGTGTTTTATTGTGTGTTCATTAACTGACATTGGTCATGGATTTAAGTGATGAGAAATAAGCAAGAGATTGTTGATGTCAAACTCACTAATTCCATTGAAGGTATGTGCTTTATTGATTTTTATTTCTAAAAGTTGATATTTTTTTTTCAACTGTATACGTTCTCATCATCAATAAATTTCTTATTGCGTGCAGTATTTGACGATTACAAGTGCAAACTCTATTCAAAAGAGGATCTCGATGAATTTAGGTGTGGGTGAGTTCATCTTGTAATAACCTTATGGAACTCGACTATTGAATATATTGACATAGTAATGGTTTTATTAGCTTGTTTCGTATGCATTCATAACTTTTATGTAATGGCTCTACTTATGCTAAATAGTCACATTTATTGTTTTGGTGGTGCAAGCATATCTATGATGCTCATCAATCGATTGTTGAGGCGTGATGGATAAATGGGTGGTTGTGTTTTATTTCTTGATGAATATGTGTATGCGTATAATCGCAAGGTAGTATATGTAGAACTGCAATGCAGCGTATTTGTACATACACCTTCAGAGTGTAATGTATGAATGTATTTTTTTTAGAATAAAGTATTAAGAGAGGTTAAAATATAATAGATGTTACACTTTATAGCTGGTAACTTATAAATTGCTATAAACTTTAAAAACTATAGTGGGTTTTTTAGAAACCACTATAAAACCAAACTCCAAGGGCATTTTTTGTGTTGGAGAGAAGAATTAACATCGGTTTCAACATAACCGCTATAAATTAGGAATTTTATTGCGGTTTTTGAAAAGCTGCTATAAATATCTATAGCGGTTTTTAATGCGCTATGAAGATTTATATACCCTGGGTTTCAAACGGTCGATTTTTCGCTATTAATGGGCATCTAGAATCGCTACAAATCAAGTAAAATGGTATAGTGAGGTAGATTCCAAATTTGAGCTTATTGGTCCCTAACCCTGAGAAAGTTTCCATTTAATACAAGGTTTGTTGGATGGCTCTAGCATTGGAATCATTTGCTTTTGCAAAGATGACAAAGTCATCTGCAAAATGAGGTGACTAATTGGGGAACGATTTTTATCAATTGAGATACATTGTCATTCCTCTAAACATCCCTTTTGAGGATGAGCCTAGAGAGGAGCTCCATGACTAAAAAAAAAAAAAAAAAACAAAAAGAAAAAAAGAAAAGAAAAGGAAAGCAGAGAGGGGATCCCCTAGCCTTATGCTTCTTTGGGACTTAAAGAAGGCCTTGGGTCTACCATTGATCAAGATAGAGAAGGTGGGAGTGCTAACACATTGCATGATCAAGTGGAAAAACTTGTCATGGAAGCCAAGAGCTTTGAGAATTCTCCCAATACAAGTCCATTCAACTTTATCAAAAGCTTTGGTCATATCAATTTTTAGAGCCATGAGGCCTTCCTTTGATTGAGAGTGGTGCATAGTGTGAAGGATTTCTTGGACCATAATGGGATTGTCATAAATGATTCTCCATGGGACGAAGGTTGATTAGTATGGGCTAATGAAACATGTACGTCCAAGTTATGCTTGAGCTAGTTAGCCAATCTTGGAAATGATCTTGTACACAATACTGCACAGGGAGATTGGTGTGAAATCTTTCACAGAGGAGGATTTATCAATTTTGGGAACAAGAACAATGTGGGTATGATTTTGTTTGAAAATCTGTTTCCTCTTGGGCCCCTCTCTCTACCCAAGAGCCTACTTATCACTAGCTAGGCTTTGCCCTCGGCCCACCCTGCTTCTCAACAAGCCCATATGCCTCGTCATGGCCTCGTCTCTCCCCCTAGGACAATACAAGGAACTCTCTTGGAGCTGGGCTAGGACTCGCTCTATCTTTGTTGCCAAGAGCCCTGACGCCGAAGGGTGCCGACAAGGGGATCTGGTATCTTTGGACGGATGAGAAGTATGGCTATCCCTTGAAACAGAAGAAAGGGAAGTCGACATGCATTCACCACGTGAGTACAAACCGATGAGGCCGAAGCGAACCCCTTAGGGAATGAGAGGAAGCATTTGGAAGGTTCTGGATGATCCTAGAAAGCCACATGTGTAGGACACATGGGTGAGGCTAATTTGCGGCCCCCAATGCACACCTTTTAAGTGGTAACTAATTGATAATTGATTGATAGTTCATTTATTTCTTTTTCTCTTTCTAGAGTATTCAAGTCTTTTCTCTTTTCCAAGAGAGATTTGACAGCCTAAACAACTTTCTATTTGCCCCTTGGGCCCACTTCCTATTAGGGGGAGCACATTTGGAACAACTTGACTGACTTGGCCATCGGAGGATTGTTTCCTGAATCACGCTGGGGCCAGTTCATTGTGCAGGTACCCTTTGTCGGTCACATCAGCACAAACCTTTCTTAAGCAATAAAAGCATTTCTACCCTTGAAGACATCGAGGTTCCACGCTCCTAACCCAAAAATACCCGAAATATTTGGTGCATTTGTGGGGATTAGCTAGCCGAAGTTGCATGACATTGAGAAATGAAAAACACATTCAAACACCTCAACCACAACAAAAAGTCAACACCATTATGTCAAACAATGAATAAGAGTCTCACTCTACCTCGTTCATTGGGCGACGAGGCAACATCCCACCCCCTATCATGAGGGAAGAGCTAGCTGCCTTACATGCCAACACCGTGGGAGACATGGAAGAGATGTGCACATCTCTCCAGGAAAACATCTTGAATCACACTGAGATGACGAAGGGCCATGACGAAGACAACTAGAAGTAGGCACCCGTCGTCAATGAAGCCCAACGGTCAAAGAACCAACAGGGCAAAGAATTCAGGACCACCCAGGTGATGAACTTTCCTCGGTTTAACCTATTTGGCTCTTGGTCATACTCTTCGAAACCGAAGAGTAGGCCGAAGGCTTCAGGGAGAAACTTGAGCATGAGGATCCCGAAAGGATCAACGAGGATTAGTTGGGACTTGCGTTAAAGTCAGGAGGGAATGAAGAAGTGGAGAGCTGCTAGAGGCGAGGTGGAGAGCCCTATGACGGAGGACGTCCCAAAGATAATCCAACTAAAAAAGGAAAGAAGGTTGCAAAAGTAACGCGGTCCATTATGACTCGTCTAGGATAGCAACACTCTGACGACATCACAAAGAGTTTCAGGGGGCTGGACATAAGCCACGGCCTTACCATGAAGGTCCATTTTAGTGAAGAGATAATGGCTTATCCCTTGAACCTAAACTCTCCGATAGGGAAGATAAAGGAGTATGACAGGACGACCTCCCTTAGGGAATTCCTGATGGACCATGAGGGCGCCATGATGACGCGGGATAGAAACGATGTCACGTTCTGCCGACACTTTTTTAGAACATAGAAAGGAAGATCCCTCAAGTGGCTAGACAACCTGCCTTATTGTCACAACGTTCATAGCTTCGACTAGCTCTGCCGCATCTTCATGGAAAACTTCATGACATGAGAGAAGATCGAGAAATTCTTAGAATACCTCTCCAACATTGTCAAGGGAAAGAAAGAGCCAATGATGGACTATGACAAATGCTTCAATGACGATTGCATAGAGATAACAGGGCTCGATCAGATGATAGCTTGCATGACTTACATCAAAGAAGTCATTAAGGAAAGTGAAATCTTAAATGTTTTTGAGCACAGGAAGATGAAGATGGAGAATCTCACCCTCCCCTTCATTCGAGCCTACTTTTCAAAGTTATTCACAACATGGGAAAGGTCCGGAAGAGACGTGGTAAAAGGGGGGCACCGACGAGAGAAGCATCGTTAGGAAAAATTGTCAAAGCAATCGAGAAACAAAAGAATGAAGGTCGAAACTCTAAACGTCGAGAAGTCCAAGTTTAAGAAGAAAGGATCAGAAATAGGGAATGGACGAGGTGGATTCAAAGGTCGGGGAAAGTTCAGGAAAAAGGTGCCGAAGAGCCGGCCATCAATCAAATTATGAATCGCAACCAAGAAGCTAACTTAGCAAAAGTAGACCACAAAATACTCCCCAATCCAACCCCGATGAAGGACGGTAACAACAAAAGGTAAATTTTTTTCCACTACAACATGGATCACTAGCACAACACAAAGTATTACCAAGAACTTGCCGCACACTTAGAAAAGTTGGCGTAAGACGGATAAATCAATTCCTTTTTGAAGAATAGTAGCACAACCACCATCTCCGCCGAGCCAAGGGGAAGTCGAGCCTGAGCCCTCGGGGTCCTCGTTCGACACCTACGACGTGGCTGTCATCTTAGGTGGCCTAGCAGGAGGCGTTCTGACAAACAACGCGAGAATATCTCAGTTAAATTCCCTCGACCAAATCATGTTGATCAAGGAAGTCTCAAAATTTGAAAAGTCCATCATTTTCGACGAGGCAGACATAAGACCCCACCCTGGGGACAAATGAAAACGTCTTGGCACGAACATGCGAGACCCACCTTGGGGGCAAATGAGAAAGTCTAGGCACGAATAGATGAGACCCCACCCCAGGGGCAAATGAAAACGTCTAGCCACAAATAGACGAGACCCCACCTTGGGGGCAAATGAAAACGTCTAACACAAATAGACGAGACCCAACCTTGGGGGAAAATGAATAACAAAACACCACCCTCGGAGCAAATGAGGAATTCCTAAACTCAATTTGATGAAAAAGAACATGGCATTGCTAGTTTTGCCTAACTGGGGGCAAGTGACAAAGGGAGACATCTTACCACCAGCTCTCGGCATTCAAGACTTAAGCAAATCCAGCAAGCAAAACAAAAGTGAAGTGAAACACAATTCAAGGACGAAATCATTCATATAGATATTTCATTAAGTTCATATGTCCATAAAAAATTATGAAGGCTATTGCAAAACCCCCCCTAAAGAGAAAAGAAAAGATACACAATACAAAGAAAAGAAGGCATAGCATTAGAACGAAGCGTCCTTCGAAGAAGAAGTGGCAGCGGTAGCAATCTGGTTGTCATCACCCCCACCATGGTCCTCGTCATCAGCTATGGCGTCCTCACGACCCTTAGGTGCCTAAAAACCTTTGACGACCCAGAGAGAGTCCATGTCCATGTACTCGTCAGCCCTGAGCTAGTTATAATGCTAACGAGGGATCCAAGAAAGCATATACTTATACTCTTCTTCCAGGCCGGAAACATCCTCCCCCGCGCAGGCCGCAATGAGGATAACCTTCTTTGTCATGAGGCAGTCGAAGCTAGCCTCCGTGTTGAAGATTGCTATGGAGGCAGCCTTGACCTCCTTCGTAATATCCTAGTCGGTAGAGAGCAATGCCTCCCCCAACTCCTTCAACTTCACATCCTCAATCGCCAACTTCGCTTTCTCAGCCTGCAGTTCGGCCTCCAAAGCTTGGACACGCTCCATCTTGTCCGATATAGCCATTTTCTCCTTAAATAGTTCGTCCTACACCGTCATCTTTATCTCCTCCAACTTTGCTTTCTCCTTATCCAGGTGAGCCGTTTGCCTCGTCACGTCCTCTCGTCGACGAGGTCCTGAAGCTTCTACTTGAGGGACTCGTAGTGCCCCTCCATCTCGACCCTCGCCTTCTCGACCCTGTCCCTGGCCCTTTTGGCCTTCTCCAGCTTACTCTCCATCCCACGAGAGTAGTCAGTATAGTATTGGGACAGGATGGCACCCTGCAATAAAGAAGTAAAGATATCACCAAAGCACACGAAACAAAGAGAACTTAAAGAAGCCGAGACAAAGCATACCTCCATAGCAAGGCACTGGCTCATGTATTCAGCAGCGGCAAGGCGTTCCCTCAGCCACTCGAGATCTTCCTCCCTCATGCACTTGGGTAGGACGGAAGATGCAACCTCTTCCTTCCTTTTGGGCTTCAGTTGGAGGTAGTGGGGGAAGATGGGTCCCGAGGAAGCCCCCACCGGGGAGGGACATGGAGACGAGGGAAAGGCCATCACTAATTCCCCCTTTCTTCATCCCTTGTCTTCTTCAAGGCCTTCTTGGAACAAATTGGGTGATGTCCCTGTTTGGACTACCGTTCGAGGTGATCTCCACCATCGGCTCTCGTATTTCCTTATCGATGCTTGCTGAAGTTCGCTAGCGCCTCGGCGGTGGTGTCACGCTCGCTGAAGGTGAAGATGTACGAGCCTTAGGGGTGACCGGGGGGGGGGGGGCTCTGCTCTCTTTGGCGCTTGGTCCCAACGCTCGTAAAATCTCATCCCTTCACGGCCCTCTGCAAGAAGGAACCAAAATCAAGTTAGGAGACGAAGCAATAATGCAAAAGTAAAATGACGAGAGGGAGTGACTAGGAAACTCACCGCATTTTCCTCTTGGAGCTTGAACTTGTTCTCGGCCATTATCCTAGCCTTGATGTCCACAAGGGATAAGGCACCAGTCTTTTTTGGCTCCCAAAGAGGAAGACATCAAGCTGTCTCAGGTGGTTTCTGCCAAATAAAGAGTCAAATGAGAAAATAGAAGTAAATAAAGACGAGATAATCGAGAGCTAAAAATGAAAAAGACAAAGGTACCCTAGTCCATGGCATTGTTGATCCCATGGTACACCAACAACTCCTTGTCTCTGGCCCAAACCTTCTCGAGTGTCACCGAACAGGCATTTTGACATAGATCTGAGTCCCCTCCTTTCGATACTTGAAGTCCCACAAGTTGAGCTTCAATGCCGACTTATCTGCACACGAAGGGATACCGAAGGGAGATAGGCCCGTCATCTGATTCCATCAATGTATATCATCCAAGAACCCTAAATGCACAGCGCCCACGAAGTAATAGTTGTTGATCAATTTATGGTTCTTCGTAGGCATTGTCGGGCCAAAGATGTAATCGTGTTTCGGCTTAGAAAAGAAAAATGTGTTTACAAAGGGGTGTGGTTTTGGGCCATTCATCACCAGAGATCATAGGCTGAGGGTCTATTTTATTTTTTGGACTTAACAAAAAATGGTGAAAAATGTAATATATCCCCACTTGTTGGGGACGAGCTGTGCATGGCCCAAGTTATAGGCCTTAAGAAGAGAAAGGACGAAGGGGGTAAAAAGGCAGCCTAACAATGAAGTCGACTAATAGGGAATGTAATGCGACAAGACCCCTGAAGGGTTCGTCCATCAAGCTTTCGTCTGGATCTTGAAGATATGCCCGTTTCCTCCCGCCAACCCACGTCAGATGTTTGCGCTCGTCCTCCTTTTGGATGAGCCAATGGCTCAGAAAGTCAGAGGGGTTCATCCTCTATGCCTTCTTCCCGCCTAAGTCTTCTTTATCACCTCCGGTTCTTTTGTCATCGTCTTTGAAACCTTGTAAGGATAATGGCAGGCAGTGATGTCCGCGTTGGGATCCGAATTGATGCTAGCCAACTAGGCCCGGGGTACAAAAAATAAAGAGTGTTTTTTTTTTACACTTACCAGATGACGAAGCCAATTTTGAACTCTCGTTTAAAATTGGCCTACGCCTCTTATTAGGCTTTGGCGTGAGGAGCTCGGCGAAACGACGATGCGAACTCACCCTCGAGGTCGTGGAGAACTCCCTGAGCCTTTTTCTTATTAGGCCCAGCCATTCTCATAGCCATAATTTTTCTACGGACTTGTCGAGTATACACCCGTACCGTCGAGCTTGCTGGTGCCAAAGTATCGATGTTATTATTGCTAGTGTTTATTCCTACGGCTCCATGGTTGCTGACCGACAACTAATTTCTAATAACCCCTTGACGAGGGGTCTTGGGACAAGACGAAGGGTCCCTCCCTTTATTGTTAATATTTTTGCCCGCAGATGCGGAGCCTATGACTTTGCCGAGGTTATTAACGTCGAGCTCCTGGCCGAAGCGATCCTAAGCTCGATGGGTTCGGGTATGCTCCATTTGGCACAGAAGGCACCACGATTGTGGAGAAGGTGAAACGCCTCCATTGTTCTCTCCAGACACTCTTGACGAGCCTCTGGAGTATTCTCAATTAAAGCCCCAAGGACGGGGTCCCATTTGAAATCTTCATTAAAAATACATATGTACAAGGGGACGAGAATACCTGAAAAGACGAGCCTCCGACGCACGTTGGTGAATGGATCAATCTTCGGCACCGACGAGATGAAATGACTTTGTCTCTCTAGAATTCCTCTTTCTCTCTCTAAAGATTGCAAATTTGAGAAAGAAAACAAATAAGAGTTTTTATGAGTGCTCATATTACGTGATTATTATACATGATTGGAGCTTCCATTTGATCATAATTGGTATTACTTGCATGATTTTTGCTTGATTTGGTTACGATCTTGTGAAACCGCTATTACTCGAGTATGTTGTATTTTTTCTTTATTTTTAGGTTATTTCCTAAGGATAAGAGGACACGTATGTGGATGAGTGTTGTAGTGTTTGAGCGAGAACAAGATTGAAGAAAGAAATCCAAGCAAACAAGCGCATTTCCGCATGTGTTGTAGTTTGGAGATAGTTTACTATTTGGGTTCCACTTTTCACATACAAGCTCCAAAATATCTGATTCAAAGTGATATGGAAAGCTAAGATCAAGGGCTACAACTTTTATGTTTTACACCTTTTCATATTCTGAGCACAAGAGGGTCAAAACTGCGGAAGAAGTTCCCCCTGATACATTTGTCCGACCAGGCAAAATCGTGAAGAAATATTGCCAGAGTAGGCAAGACCAGAACTCTTAGGTAGAGGTGGCCATTTAGATGACTTGAATTGGAGTCGGCTCGGCTCAATTCAGATCAAAGTCGGCTCATTGACCAAGTCAGCTCAGTCAATGTCAGCACGGTAAAGGCCGAGCTGACTTTTTTTTAAAACATTCAGCTCGGCTTGAAACCGTCGACTTTCCGAGTTGACTCGGCTCGGCTTGATTAGGATTAGCTCGGCTCCATCAAAGTTGGTCAAGGTCGATCAAATTCTATCAAAAGTCGGTCAAAGTCGATCAATGTCAACGAGCTAAACCGCGGCTCACTAGTTGACGAGCCGAGCCGAGCCGACTCCGAGTTGGTTAAATTCACGTTTATCAGCTCGGCTCGTTTGTAAATGAGCCGAGTCCGAGTCATTGATACTTCTTGTTCAGCTCGGTCCGAGCCGAGCTAACTCAAGGCTAGGTCTACTCATAGGAGTTTTGATGCCCGATTAGGCACAAGCACGCGATGAGATTTTAACTAATGTTGCAAGTTCCCTAATTCTAGTATAATTAGTTTACTTTTTAGTTTTATATTTAAACATTCTTTGGTTATTTTGTATACAGATTCATTATGTTCTATTTTTTAGTTTGTCTTAGTTTTACGTTTACTCTCTACGTTTTTGGAGAAGATTCAAGCTTTATTGTTGAAGATTACAAACAACAGTCTGAAGAACATCCTTTGATCAGTTTTGATATAAATAGAGATTTGAGTATTTTCTTTTATTCTCTATATCTAACTTGATCATGAATCGCAATAGTATTATTGTGTTGTGTTCCTCAATCATGCGTGAGAAATTTCCTTATTCTAGGATGGGGGGTAGCCCGACAATGATTATTTGATGTAAACATTGGATCTTTATTATTGTTGTGAATGCTATATCGCTTTTGATAATATTTCTAGGGTTCTTAATGATTATGAATTCCTTGATCACGAACTTTCATGATCTAGATATTTGGTGAAGAATCGAGAGGTGAAACTGTAATATTGGAAAGCCTAGAAATTGATCTAGAGATTAAATCACGAGAGTAGTTTTAATTCTCTTGAAATCACTAAATGATTATCACAGATCTTAATGGTTTTAAATTGATTACAATAACCATGAGAATAGGGGATTGGTCAGTTTAGATACATTGTTATACTTTGAGAGGTGATAATAGTTAACTTAGGATAATTGGTCTTCATTATTATGCATTCACAGTAGTGATATGATCCATGAGATTCAGTAGTAGTTATTGTGGTGAACCTTAAACCTAGATGTCTTTAATACTTGATACTCATCACTGTTTGACATCTTTCATTAATTTAGTTAATTAAATATAAATATTTATCCAACAATTTGTAGCTTACATAATTTAGTTTGTGAACAGTACAATCATACACACTA
>ONZA01020490.1:2246-14046 GCA_900322205.1 Kewa caespitosa
GTATTTTTAAAAATTCTATTATTAATTTTTTTTATCAATTAGAATTAAATTTAAGTATAGAAAATTTAACTATCAAATACGAATAGGTAATGTGCATAAATATTTTATTTTTACGTTACACCTCACAAGTACTTGCATTGGTTAGTAGCCTATTATTAATATACTACCATATTATGCATCACGTTGTATAAAATAAATGTGTATTTTTTTAGTATTAAAGAATAATAATAATAACAACAACAACAACAACAACAACAACAACAACAACAACAACAACAACAACAACTTTGTAATAGATGATCAGTTCATATTATTATATTTTATTTATAATAATAATTTTTTTATTCGATACTACCTGTATGGACTCATTTCCCCAAACATTTATTTTGACCGTTGACCTACGGCCATTCGAGGGTATCTTCGTCAATCCAAAGCTCGTCAAGCTTAGGCGCAAGAAGCTACCCCTTCCCAGGGAAGACCACGTCCCTCCCAAGGAAGGGGCGGTCCATCCTTCGCCCCCTTTCCATATTTGTTCGGTAAGGGAAAACCTTTCCTCAAAGAGAAGGAGGCGCTAGATCAGGCAAGGGCGCATTAAGCTTGCCAGCCCGGTTGAGCGCCGCCAGGATCGACCCAAACCCTAGCTAGGGTTAGGAGGCCAAAGGTCCTTTAAAAGGGACCTACTCGCATTCGAAGAAGGTACACACACAAAAAATATTCTCTCATTAATTACGCATTTATTGTGCTTCTCTCTCAGGACTTATTCCTCGAGTGCCAGAGTCCGAAGTACTTCTTCACGCTTTTTATTTGCCCCTCGGCCTCTCACATGGCTGAGCACCTCATCAGTTATCCCGAACTGACTTTGGCATCGGAAGAACGATCCTTGGACCACGCCAGGGGCAGTTCACCTCTTCTCTTTTGCAGGTCACCTCAGGAGATCTCGGATTCCTTACATCCTCAAGTAACTCGCTAACAGTTCGACCATTTGAGTTTCAAGGGATCACTTCGACCCCCAGAAAAACCCCGAAACATTTGGCGCCATCTGTGGGGAGTGGACGGTCAGAAGTTGCATGAGACTAAGGAACAGCAAACACATTCAAACACCTTCCCCAATCCAAGACATGTCTCACCACAACTCGCTTTCTGGTTCGTCAAGGAGAAACCCTCCACCTCAAAGACCGGTAACCCGGGATGAGCTTTCCGCGTTCCAAGCGAACATCCTGGGAGATATGAAGAAAAAGTGCATCACCCTTTGGGATACGATCTGAGGTAACAAAGAGCGCAATGAAGTGGAAAAACCCCTGACAAACAACATCCCTTCGAATGACATCCCCGGCCCCGAGGGACACAATACCTTGCAGTCCACTCGGTTCCTCTGATCTTTTCACCCTTTCAGTTCAGCCAATCTGGCTCGTCTGATTCCCGTCCTAAAGGAACGAGCGTCGGTCATAAGAGCAACGGGTTCGTAGGGAGCTTGGAGAAGCCTAACTCCGACCTACGACACGAGCTCGACATGATTAGGAGGGAACGAGCCAAAAAAGCCCACAAGGAAGGAACGAACGACCTTAGACACTTCCTAAGGTTCCGAGAAGCAGAGACGAAGAAAGAGGAGCAAAAGAAAGGGAAGCACGACAGATCCCTAGGAGGCAATCACGAGCCCTCTAGGAAGTACTCCATCTCAGGAGATACTTCGGATCTCAACATGCGCGTTCCCTTCAGCGAAGAGATCATGGAATACCCTATAAGCCTCAACACTCGAGTAGGAATACATCCTGGCCTACGATGCGGCCATGATGACTCAGATTCGAAGGAACACTGGAAGGGCGAGCGCTGAAGTGGATGAATCACCTACCTCGCAAAAGCATACATAGTTACATGGAACTCTTTGAAATCTTCATGGAAAACTTCATGACATGTGAGAAAACGGAGAAATGCTCCGAGGATCTCTTCAACATCATGCAAGGGAAAAATGAGTTCATGAAAGACTACGATAAGAGCTTCAACGATGAATGCTTGAAGATAACCAAGTTAGACCCCGTCATTGCATGAAGTGCATACATCAAAGGTATCATCCAAGGTGGAGAGATCCTTCAGGACTTCGAGCACATGAAGCTCCAAGGCCAAAAGCTAACCCTATCTTATGTCCGAGCTTATTCCTCCAAAGTCTTCACCGCCTGAGAGAGATCAGGAAGAAACATGATCACAGGTAGTTATCGCGTCGACAAGTTCAGGGATGGCCGAGGAGGTCGACACGGGAAGCATGAGAAGAAAAGGGCGGAAACACTAAACGTCGAAAAACTGAAGTTCAAAAAGGGCGTTGCAAACTGCACCAAAGAAGGGAAAGCCCGGGCGAAGAAGCGATTTGACAAGAAGTCCCCCGAAAGCCCAATGGTGAACAAAATTCTGAACTGCAATCAGGAAGAATTGCTAGCAAAAATAGACCCAAAGATGCTTCCCAACCCAACCCCCATGAAGGAAAACAACAAAAGATACTACTTTTGCCACTACCATAAAGCCAATGGGCACAGCAAGAACTGCAGGGAGCTCCGCAGTCATCTCGAAGCCCTGGCCAAAGAGGGCAAGATCAACTTCTTCCTGAAGAACACGGCTGCAACCTTCGTAGAGCCGGACCAGGGGGTAGGGGAGAGCTCCACCTCTCCCTCAGATTCTTCTGAGATCGCAGTTATCTCAGGTGGCATGTCTATAGGTCTTACCAATAAAGTAAGACAAGCTCATTCGAGTTCCCTCGACCAAATCCTGTTAGTTGATGAAGTTCCCAAGTTCGGGAAACTTATCTACTTCGATGAATCCGATGCTTGCCCACTGCAGTATCCTTATGATGACCCGCTGGTCATAGACGTGAAAGTGGGAACACCTTCATAAAAAGGGTACTGGTAGACACTAGAAGCTCAATGGATGTCATCACCTACGGTCGCCTTAAAGATCTTGGCTATTTGGTTGAGAAGATCCTACCTACTAGCCATCCCGTGATTGGCTTCGGAGGATATCAAGTCATCCCGGTGGAAAGCATCCAGCTCCCTCTTCGGATAGGAGCAAAGGACGAAGCAAGGCGGATCGTATCTGAGTTCTTGGTGGTCGAGGTTCCCTTACCATACAACATCCTGCTGGGATGACCCTCCCTCAACAAAATCAATGCACACATTAGCATGGTACTATTGACCATGAAATTCCACCGAGATGACGGAGAAGTAGGCAAGGTATGCGGAGATCAAAAAACCGCACGAGCTTGCTACGTTCAGTGCCTCAGCAAAAGCTCCCTGGAGAAGGAGCCTCGAGGAATCAATCAAGGACACGAATCGAAGAAAAGGAGAAGGGAAATACCTGAGATGGCGCCCCTTCCCAAAGTCAAGACAAAAGACGAAGGTAGAGAAATACTATGTCTAATGATAGACACCCCCCGTTCGAAATGCTCGATGCCAAGATTGAAGAACGGGAGAGGGCCAAGCCTATGGGGGAAAAGGTGGAGGTCATCCTGGACCCTTATACGCCTGAGCGCGTCACGTATCTTGGTGACGACCTCAACGAGACCACTACATTCAATCTTTCTGAACTCCTCCTGGAATACCAAGATGTATTCGCCTTCGGTCCCGACGAAATGCCGGGAATCAGTAGGCAACTCATGGAGCATAACCTCGGAGTCAATTCAAAACTAAAGTCGGTAAAGCAGAAGAAGAGACACCTCGGGGAGGAACGGAGCAACGACACGGCTAAAGAAGTACAAAAACTCCTAGAAGCGTGCTTCATCAAGGAATGCAAGTATCCGAAGTGGCTGGCAAACGTTGTAACGAAGAAGAAGGCAAATGGGGAATGGTGAATGTGCGTAGATTACACCGATCTCAACAAATCTTGCCCAAAAGTCCATTTCCTGCTCCCCCGGATAGACCGACTGGTTGACTCCACCAGCGGCCACGAGCTAGTCAGCTTCATGGATGCCTTTTCAGGGTATCACCAGGTCTTCATGGCTAAGAAAGACCAAAGCTCCATAGCCTTCATCACCAACGAAGGAGTCTTCTGCTATAAGATGATGTCGTTCGGCCTGAAGAACGCAGGAGCCACGTTCCAACATTGGTGCAAAAATTCTTTAAAGGCCATATCAGCATAATCTAGAAGCATATGTTGACGATCTGATCACAAATAGCATCAAGTCGTCCAACCACGTGGACGAATTGAGGGAAACCTTCGAAACCCTCAGAAGGAATCAGATGAAGTTGAATTCTAGTAAGTGTGTCTTTAGAGTCTGATATGGAAATTTCCTCAGATTCATGGTCAGTGATAGAGGGATCGATGCGAACCCGGAAAAAGTATAGGCCGTCCAAGATATGGAAACCTCGAGGTGCATCCGAAAAGCCCAGAAGCTCATTGGGTGCATTGCAGCCTTGAATCGCTTCGTATCCAAGTCAGCTGACAAGTGCGCCCCATTCTTCAAGACATTGAGGAAGGAGGCTAAGCTCGAATGGGGGCAAGAAGCCCAAGAAGCCTTCAAGAAATTGAAGCTACACCTCGGCAGTCTACCCCGGATCCCCATCTCGAAGTCAAGAGAACGCCTATTCCTCTACCTCGCCGTATCAGAAAGAGTTGTAGCCTCCGTGCCAGTACGGGAGGAGAACAAAGTGCAAGAACCGGTGTACTTCACCAGCCACGCCCTGAGTTGGGTGGAATTCAGGTACACTGGAGTCCTCATCAGCTCGAGGAAACTGAGGCCCTACTTCCAAGAACATCAGATAGTGGTTCTCACTAACCCGCCCTTCAAAAAGTTGCTCGGCACACTGGAGTCCGCCGGGAGAATTCAGGGGTTGGCCCACGAGCTCACCTACTATGACATTGTCTATGAACCACGAAGAGCGATCAAAATCCAAGCTTTAGCCGACTTCATTGTCAGTTGACATCTTCGGACCATGTTCCGAATGCCTGGGTAGACCATTGGTCCATAAGTGTCGATGGATCATCCTGCAAGGAAGGCATTGGGGCAGGAGTAGTCATCTCGTCACCCGAAGGGGACATGTTAGAATATGCAATAAGATTCTAATTCCGAGCCTCCAACAATGAGGCCGAGTATGAGACTCTCCTCGCCGGACTGACCTTTGCTCATGCTGCGGGCGCACGAAAAATGCAAGTCCAGATGGATTCACATCTGGTGGTTTCCCAAGTCGACGGAAGCTACGAGGCGAGAGGCGAAAGGATGAAGGCCTACCTCACGAAAGTCAAAGAAGTGATGAAAGGCCTCGAAGAAGTAACCATAAAATACATTCCCAGATCAGAAAACTGTCATGATGTTGCCTTTGCCAGATTGGCTAGTTCATCTATCAAAGGTCTACCACGAAATATCTTTTGGAAAGAAATCGAGAAGTGCAGCACCAAAGTAAGAGCAGTCATCAATCTACAGGATCGATCCGATGGTTGGATAGATCCCATCATCTCATACCTACGAGATGGGGTGCTACCTGAAGAAGGAAAAGAAGCCTGGAAGATGAAGAACAAAGCCAAGTGGTTCGTCATCAAAAACGGGACGTTATATAAGAAAAGCTTTACTCACTCTCTTCTGAAGTGTATCCCCCGCAGTGAGGGGGACAAGATCCTGCAAGAAGTGCACCACGGCTCCTGCGGAGCTCATCATGGAGCCCAGACAATCGCACATAAGGTACTTCATCAAGGATTCTACTGGCCCACCATCCAAAGAGATGCGGTGGAAATGGTGAAGAAGTGTGGCAAGTGCCAGTACTTCACTCCTATGCCTCGGCTCCCAGTCGCCGAACTCACTCCCATCCTTGCTCCCTTACCTTTCCATCAGTGGGGCATGGAAATCTTGCGGCCTTTCCCGCCAACCGCCAGACAAGTAAAGTTTGTCATTGTGGCAGTAGACTCTTCACGAAGTGGGTGGAAGCTCGAGCAGTTAAAAACACCACGATAACTGATGTGAGGAAGTTAATTCTGAAAAATATCCTCACACGGTTCGGGGCACCCCAAAAGATCCTTTTCGACAATGGAAGGCAGTTCGACACCCCGAAGCTAACACAGTTCGACACCCCGAAGCTAACTAACTAGTTAGAAGAACACGGAGTGAAAGCCAGCTTCACAGCAGTTGCTCGGCCACAGACCAACGGTCAGGTGGAATCCAGCAATAAAACCTTGGTCACGGGAATCAAGAAAAGGCTAGATGGAGCCAAGGGGCTATGGGTAGAAAAACTTATCGAAGTACTCTGGGCCACAAGAACCACGGAGAAAGCTATTACGGATGACACCCCATTCAATCTGGCATACGGCTCAAAGGCAGTCCAACCAATCGAGGTCCTTAAGGGGAGCCCGCAAAAAGAACACTTCGACGAAGGAAAAAACTCGGAGAAACTGAGGTACCAGCTAGACTTGCTCCTCCAAGTCAGAGGAGACGCCCTCTTGCAGGCAGAGGTATACAAACTGAAGAAGACCCGAGCATTCAACCGACGAGTCAAGATCAGAAGACTCCACATAGGAGACCTAGTACTTCGGAAGATGGAGTCCGTCGGAAGACTGAATGAAGATGGGATGCTGACGCAGAACTGGGAAGGCCCCTACAAGGTGTCCGAAGTCATAGGCCTTAAGACTTATCGACTCAAGGCAATGGACGGACGACCGATCCCGAGAGCCTAGAACATCAACAACCTACTTAAGTTCTATATATGAGCTGCATGTGCATCATTTTACTTTCTAAGGGGTGGACCCCAAAAAAGCCTCCTTTCTTTCACATATGAGGAACTCAGCTTGGAAGTGACCTCGGGGTCAGTACCCCCTAACAGCTAGGAATAAAAAGTTCGTTCCCTTAGTTATACTTTTCAGCTCATCAAATTAACAGGCAGCACTTAACAAAATCCTACCACGAGGATCACTTCAGGAATAAGACCCCGCCACGGGGGAAAATATACGAACTGTTATAAAGAAGTCGATCAAAAAATAATGATGAACAAAAATCCTGGTTTGCCAAGTTAAAATGTCCCACCCCGGGTGCATAATTCAGGGCATTCACCCCACCTTAAGTCAATGCAATCATAAGATTTGCGCAACTTCGGGCAAGGTTCATGTTGGTTTGAGTGGGGACATAGCCGAATAAAGACAATCTAAGGTAGTCCAAAAGCGAATGTGAATAACTTAGTTCATCTTTCACTCAAACAAACACTTCATCAAAGGAAAAACAAGCTCGACTGACGAACAGAGAGAGAGTACCTTTTCATTAAAATGAGGCAAAATGCCTTGGTTACAAGTTACATAAAGTTACAAAGTAAGAAAAATACAAAAAGGGTTATAGCCGATAGGCGCAAAAAAGCAAAAGACCGAAGAAGATCCAGAGAGAAGAGCGACCTACGCATTACCATGTAGGCGACCCACCAAGCTCCAACAGAGTGCTCACTAAATACTCTAGCCTGCCCATTACCATGTGTTCACCGGACGAAGAACGACCTAGGAAACCACAGAGAAGACGAGCAGGCCAACACATTACCATGTTAAGCCAACACATTCCCATGTTCGTATTCAGTGAGAGACCCATTTGGACATTCTCAGACTGCCCTAATGCTCGGCCTCGTCATCCTCAGCCGCCGATGAATGCACCTGGGGAGCCTCATTACTCGATCCTTAGGGCACCTGAAGAAGCCCTTCCCACCAGAAGATCGCCGAGGACCGGCATTGACGACGTCGGTCGAATCAGCGAAAAGAGAAGAACCGAACTTCTGCTTCGGATCATAGTCCAGAAGCTTCTCTACTCTCTAGTTTGGTCTTCATCGCCACAGCAGCCTCGGAACCTTGGGCCTCCTTGATTTGGTTCACCGCCAGGGTTTCCCGGACTGCCTTGAAGCCCCTGGCCAAGCCAAAGATCTCCATGAAGGCCTCCTCTAGTTGGAGCTCTCTCATCTTGGCCGCCTCCTTCGCAACCTCCTTCATCTCCTTCCGAAGGGATTCTATCTAGGCCACCTTCTTGGAGGCGTCGGCCTCCACAGCATCGGCCTTCTCCAGATTTACCTTGGCCTCGGCCTTGGCCTTTTCCAAGAACGCTTCCAGCTGAGCAACCTCCTCCTCTCGAGCCTTCTTCTTGGCAGCCGCAGCCTCTTCTCGGGCCTTCTCGAGCAGTTTACCGTAGGTGCCCAGACGACCTTCGGCGTTCTCAAGCCGCGCTTGGAGATCGGCGTTTATCGAGTCATAGTAGGACATGGAGAGGTATACCTGCGGAAGAACCAATACCAGTAAGGGAATGGTAAACAAAAGAAAACGACAAAAGGTACGAACTGCATACCTGGTGGGCCGCCTTCAGCGAGACAGTTCGAGCTAACTCTGAGTTCATCCACATGGCAACAACATCCTCAATAGGGACAAAATGCTCCATAGCAAAGTTTGCCACCTTCGTCTTCCCCTCCCGGCTCCACCAAAAGAACGTCGGGAAAGGCTGAGGTACACCCTGCGGAACCTACACCTCGGCCACAAAGTTGGCCTTGGTATGGCTCTCCGACGGCCGGCCCTCATTGACCTTGCCCTTACCCTTCTCTTCAGCAAAAGGAGGCACGCTCTCTCCGGCTTCCCCAGTTGACGAGCTCTTCTCCTTCGGCTCGGAGCACGACTTCTTCGTAAGAGTTCCCAGCAAGTCGGCCACCGCATCCTCCAAATCGTCGGATATGAGGATGGGGGCAGGGTGGGAGGAACCACTCCTCCACCTTTTGCCCCTGACCGAAGTGGAAGCCTTCTTCTTCCTAGGCACCCCAACCTGGACGGACTGCAAAATGAAGGCAAGTTAGAAATTGACAGGACAAGCAAACGGAGATGAAAATCACAAGCATTTACAGAATCGATGAGCTCATCCACCACAAGCTTCAAATTCTCGGCCATCCTGGCGTGGACCTTAGCGATCTAGGTCTTCCCCTGGATATCCTGGTTCTCCTTACTCTCCTTAAGGGTCTCCATCGCCTCCTCTGTAAAAAGAAGAGTCAATAAGTCGATGAGCAAGCAGAAGACCTTTGAAGTCAAACAGGGCGAACTACTAACAGTACCCAGGCTCCATTTTCGGCTGACCCCAGTGAAGACAAGGAAGTCCTCGTCCTCCAACCACCTTTGGGATGGCTGCCAGTGCAAGGGCATCTTCACCTGGGTCTTTGACCCATGGTGGCCTCTCTTGACCTCCCACCAAAAGAACTTTCGGGCTCGAGGTCGGCTCAAGAGATACGGGCCCCCTGGCTTCGAAGGACGAACTCACCTTCTTAGCCGCATTCGACGGCGGGATGCCCCTCGTCACTTCGTCCCTCATCCCCTTAAGATAGAAAAAATTTTCCTTCCATCCATGGTTTGAGCTGGGATGAGGAGGTCCCATGACTTATTCGGGCTTCTCCGTAAAATGGAAGAACCCCTCGTCGGTGTTGCTCGGGGTAATGGCCTCCATGATGGCCATCCATAGCCCCAAGGTCGGTGCCACCCCGTGGACTTTGCAGTCGGCGATGAAGTACGTAGTCATCATCCAACTGTTCGGGGCAAGCTGATAGGGGGCAAGACCGAAGTTCTGCAGAAGAGAGAGGGTGAAGGGGTGTAGAGGCAGCTGAAACCACGCCTCGCTCATCCGTCTACTCGCTGTAATACTGGACACCGGAGGCCTCATCACCCTGCTGCTCGTCCCCAGCCTCAGTAGCTTTATTTCAGCTGACAAGCCAAACATCCCCGTCGTCGAGGCCACCTTGTCATCCGAGATGACCCAGCAACATCTTATCTCCTCCGCCGGTCTCCTACTCTTCTTCGGCGGATCCAAACCCGACGTTGACGTAGCCATCACCACCCGAGGATCTACGAAGTATGGAGGCCGACACGCTACTGTTACTCCGAAAGAAGAGCTCACTGCCAGCGTTGGAGCCCGGGTACATAAGACAACAAATACAACAACAAAATCAACTTACCGGGAGACGAAGTGGACTCGGGGTTTTTATGAAAAATTACCCCTCGCCTATCATGAAGGCGAGAGGAGTTAGACTCGACTGGCGGCATCGCGGGCTCGTCCCCGAGGTTATGAGGCCGCTCCCTTGTGAACCTCATAGAATGAACTGTTCCCTTTCGGGCTACTAATTTCTTCCTTACTGGTTGCCGAACCTGCACCGATACCACCGAGCCTGCTGAACTGAAGGGGAGTTACCCTCCTTTGGAGGCCTCTCACCACAAGTGGTCTTAAGACTCCCTAAAAGGGGTGGAAAGTGCGCTTTGGGATCGAAGTGGGTTTGGACTTAGACAAACGACTGAAGGGATTAGGGTTGCCGTAAAGGGCCCTACACTCTCCCCCGAACGCCTCCAATTTCTTGGCATCGAATTCCACCCCATCTTGGCCAAAAGCCTTTAGAGGGGGCTGATCTACGATAATTCCACCCCTAGCAAGGTGGCCGGCTACCAACTCATTCTCTACCGACTCTAAGACTCTAAGGTACTAGGCTTTCCGTTTTCAGATTTCCCCCAGGAAATGTCTCTGCCCCCCGGCCGAGCTACTAGACACAGACTTCAGGGGTTGGTCAGACATAATTAGAAAAGGAAGACTTCGGGATATGAATGACAGAGGAAGGATAAGTAATTACCTTGAAGGACTAAAGCTCTGAACGAAGGGAGTTGAAGATTGGAGTCCGAAGTCTTTGGAGATTTGAAGGCGAAGTACTGGAAGATTTTTGAATTTCTGGGTTTTTCTCTCTCTAAAAGGGGGAAGTTTCTCTCTCTAGAAATTACCTAAACAAGGAGGTAAAATGAGGAAAGTTAGGCCTATTTATAGAAGGACCACAAGGTAAAACCCTAGGGGCACTTCACTGGACGACTCGTGTCGCGCCCCACTGGGACACACCAGTCCACTGGTCTCCCCTCATTAAAGGCACACAGAAGCATTCGATGAAGACCATTTCGGATCAGGATAGAACTCGGAAGACGAAGTCTGACCTAATCCGAGGAGCAAATGTTTGGACCCATTTTCCCAAATATTTATTTTGACCTTTGACCTACGTCCATTCGAGGGTATTTTCGTCAATTCGCAACTCGTCAAGCTTAGGCGCGAGGAGCTACCCCTTCCCAGGGAGGGCCACGACCCTCCCAAGGAAGGGAAGGTCCATCCTTTGCCCCCTTTCCATATTAGCTTGGTAAGGGTAAACCTTTCCTCAAAGAGAAGGAGGCGCTAGATCAGGTAGGGGATAATTAAGCCTGCCAGCCCGGTTGAGCGCCGCCAAGATCAACCCAAACCCTAGCTAGGGTTGGGAGGCCAAAGGTCCTATAAAAGGGACCTACCCGCATTCCAAGAAGGAACACACACACAAAATATTCTCTCATTAATTACGCATTTATTTTTCTTCTCTCTCAGCACTTATTCCTCGAGTGATTGAGTTCGAAGTACTTCTTCACGCTTTCTATTTGCCCCTCGGCCTCTCACGTGGCCGAGCACCTCATCAGTCATCTCGAACTGACTTTGGCGTCAGAGGAACGATCCTTGGACCACGCCAGGGGCAGTTCAACTCTTCTCTTTTGCAGGGAGACCTCGGATTTCTTACGTCCTCAAGTAGCTCGCTGACAGTTCGACCTTTTAAGTTTCAAGGTACCACTTCAACCCCCAGAAAAACCTCGAAACATAACCGAATCGAAACCCAAACCCGAATCTTATCCATGCTCTTTTGAGATATAATAATAATAATAATAATAATAATAATAATAATAATAAAAATAACAATAATAATAGTAGTAGTAGTGGTAGTAGTAGTGGTGGTGGTGGTGGTGGTGGTGGTGGTGGTGGTGGTGGTGGTGGTGGTGGTGGTGGTGGTGGTGG
>ONZA01020509.1:0-10189 GCA_900322205.1 Kewa caespitosa
GATCCAAATTAGAAAAGTTTATTTGGATTTGGATTCGGACTCAAACTTTTGAGTCCAAATTTAATTCGGATTGGATTCGTATTCAAAAATTCGAGTCAAAATTATTTCGGATTGGACTTGGACTCGACAAAAGTCCAAACCGAAATCCAAACTTCCACCCCTATATGCGAGTTCCTCTTTTGTTGTCTTTGCCCTAGTCACATTTGGTGTGTTTTTCTCTGTTGTCGACCATGTATGTCACTCATGAAGTTTTTCATCTTCACTCCAATCTTGAGATTGCAGAGCGGGAATCAAGAACGATGACAAGGTTGTGGGACCTTAAGGCGTCCTGGTTCAGCTATGATTTTGTAGGATACGGACATCTTTTTAAGAGTCTTACTTGGGCACAAAAGAGGTCAATGATGATGATGTTGGCACCAACAAAGACGCATTATGTAGAATGTGCCCATTGGAATCTAACTCTACAGACCAAGCCAGCATTGTGGACAGCTTAGATCTGTAGCATAATTTTGATTTGACTTGCGAACACCGATAGTTGAAACCTTGTTAGGCTCTTAACCATTAAAGGGTGCAGGTTTTTGTTGGTGCGAATTGAGATATTGAAATCTTCAAGAAATTACTGTTTGTAAATGAAAGCATACTCATGGCTTTATCTATCTTTCTACATATTTAGGTTGTGGGTGAAGCTCAATATAGGTGTACGATTAACAAGTGTTATTGATAAATGATTCTTGTGTACACTGATGTACAACTATTTGGATGCAACGGTTTACGTGGAAAGGGTTGACTCTTAAAATAGATCATTGCAACTCTTTGAAGTCACCCTAAATAGTTACACATTTGAAATGTGAAGTTTAACCTTAAATTTAGTGTAACATATTACTGGTTGTTTAATTGAATAACACTTCTTGAGTATTTGTATTTCTTGGAATTGTAACTTAGTAGGAAATATTAAATCTTGTTTGCTTAATAATAGCAAGTTGCACATTTGTAGGAACTTCCACCACCTTGGGGGAACTATGAAAGTGACTTTTGTGGAGGGAGTAAAAGTTTTGTAAACGCAACTTCCTACATATTGTTGAATCAATCAAACTACTTAGGTACTGTTTGGCACCCAAAGATTGTGTCTTATTTAAGAGATTGTAGCTTATTGACTCGGTCAAAAAGCTTCTACAAGTGTTTGGTGAGGAACAAAGACAAATGAGATTATGCTTTTGAAAGACACTTTTGGCGAGCTTATGAAATGCTACTCCAGGTAGCGTTTGGTTTCTGAGAAGAGCTGTCAATTTTTTTTTTTTGTTTTTGCTTCTTAAATTTTTTACCTAATTACAAATAATATCCTCTCAAATATCAGCTAGTCGTAATTATTATATGTCTTTTTTAGTCATTTGGCAAATATCAGCTAGTTGTATAGCTAGTTTAGCCAAACAACTCTACTTCAGTTAGCTTGCTACGCAGCCAACAACTTTCAGCTACAATCTCACAGCTTTCAGCTATAATCTCGCAGCTTTCAGCTAGTTTTGCCAAACAAAGCCTTAATGTATACAAGTATTTATGATCAACTCAATGGAGGTGGTAACTTAAGCTGTTGCATCAACTTTGGCGTGGAAGGACACCGTGTTCCGTATGAATTGTTACCTTCGTACAATTGTGTGGAGGGAAATGAGATAGATGATCAAGTAGACCTTTATATATTGATCTATAATTACAAAACTAGACTACTTAGGAACAAATGCATTGTAGAATTCAAAACTGATTAGCATGTAAAAAAGGCTCTGCGCGACTCATTCAATAGGCGCTTAAGTTAATGGTCAATTTTTTATTTTTTATTTTTTTCATTTTTTTTTTATACTGGTCTAGGACTTAATTGGTAACTGGTCTAGGACTTAATTGGTAACCTTTACCATAGATCTCATAGCTCTTATAAGCTAAGACACTCTTAAGAATAAATGTATTGGTGCACCTAGGATCAATACTCATAATATTTCTAACATTTAGATTATATATTTCATCCAACTGTTGGTCCAACGGATGATGTTTAAGTCCACATTGGAAATGGACTTATAACAATTTAAAATTAATTACCATTATACCCTTCGATTAAGAAATTATTCCACCAAGCACTTTTAGTTTCTCTAACTTTATACTCTTCTCCCTATCTCTGTTTAATTTCACTCTTTAAAAAAAATATCCATAAAAATTACGATCACAATACTCACCTAGAAAAATTATGATCATCTAAGTGTCATTGAATATTTGGTGACACACTCCCTACAGTGGGACCCATCGCAGACATATTAACTAGATCTGACCCCACTGGTGGCCAGCTCTTTGAAATTTAGACCTCACGCCAATGATGATATGAAAATTCCTTATCGGCTTGAGTGTTGTTAATTGATTGGAATCGGATTTTGATGACCCGACATTGAACGAACAATGAGTGATTTTAAAGATCTTTTGAAAATGTGTATTTTACTTCAATTTGTTTGTATTTAATATATGTATGGGAGTAATAGATGTTTGTAGGTGATATTCATATTCAGTAGCATTTGAAGTGAACATTTTGAGAAGGTTGAAAGTGGCTTAAAAACTATGTGAGAGTTACATCAATATCATGTAATAGTTTATTAAATAAGTGCGGTAGTTTATTTTGATTCACAAATTGAATGTTATCTCAAATTCATGGAAAATGTACTTGAAATGCTCATATATTACCATATGTTATTATTTTGTAAAAAATTCATGTGGGTTTTGTATGTATGTCTTTTGTTTTGTTTTGTGGATAATTGATTTTAAATTTTTAAGAGTGACATATTACTTGAGATAGCTGATATGAAAAGAGTTGTGAGTAGGGAGATGAATGTGTAATAGTAGGAGATCCATAATGTTTATGAGAAGTAGAATGCAAGGATAATTTGATGTTTCTATGTTGAAAATGACAGTATGGGTATAACTTATGTTTAGTGCATCCTAGGATTATGCTTGGACCAAGGGTTTATTCTTTTGTCAAATTTATTGTAAGAAAAGGCAAAACAAGTTGATGGTGTGTTTGACAACTTGAATTTAAAGTTTTGAATTTGAAGAGAGTAAGATACCTTCAAATTTACTATGATGATGCATTTCAAATCCTACAAATGAAGAAAATCAAGTGGAGAAAGAAGAATTTCAAATACCCATGGTGGAGAATTTGATTTGAATTCCTCTAATTTCTTAGTCATCCAAGTATAAATTCATCTTAATTCATGATTTCAAATTCAAATTCTCAAACGCAACGCTAAAAAAATGATATTTTTCATAGAGCTAAGAAAAAAAAAAAGAAAAAGAAAACAGACAAGGGTGAGAGGAATAAAAGAGAAGCTAAGCTTGGTTGTCCATATCGAGTGATTGGTAGGAGGGAAGAAGATGATAGATGAAAATAAAAGTTTGTGAAGTTACAACTTCAATCATCAAATGGGTCTTAGTAAGGTTAGGTTTATTACACACATGGATCAATGCATCCTAGTGTCAGTAAGAAACTTAAGTTCAATAATGTGGAGGTTGTGAAGAAGATAAAAAATATTAGGACTATAGTACTCCATAATGAGGGTGTTAAACATGTTCCTTTTGTGTCGAAGAATTTTTGCAACTACCTAGTCAAACGTTGTTATGAATGCTTAAAAAAAGATAATGCAAATGTAGCTTATTAATAGTTCTTGAGGATGCAACAACTTGTGACTTCTACAGTAAGATAAATGTTGGTAGCTATTTGGGCCTTTTCCTCCCGCCCTCTTTGATCATTGACCAAGGGTAATATGAAGATTCCAGTTCGACTGGAGGAGTCCTACGAACTCCCCGTAGCTCACCCACGAAGAGCACTTTCCCTGCACCTAGTCGGGAAGGGACTTTGGTTCCCTCCTCCCACCTCCATGAAGCATCTGCCAACTCAACCCTGATGACCTGTAGAGTCACCTTTGGTGACGTCATTATGAGGTGATTAGATCAAGATAGCTCTCAAAAGACATGTGTCATCTCCTGCTAGCTTGGATGTCCCAAAATCTAGTTAGGATTAGGGGTAGACATTTATAAAAGGACCCACATGCATTCAAAGAAGATACGCATTAGTTATTCATTCATTGTACTTAACTCTCGACATAAATTTACGAACTGCTCAAGTGTGAAGAGCATCCCATATTTTCTATTTTCCTCTCGACCTCCCTTGTGGCTGAATTACTTTCAGTTACCTCGGACTAACTTAGGCATCGGAGAACCGATCCCTGAGCCACACCAAGGTAGTTCACGAGCTTCTACTTTACAGGTCACCTTGGATTCAGACGGAAGCACTTTGTCACCTTTCCATTTTCATTTGACCAAGGCACTCCTACCCTTTTAATTTCAAGGGTCCACTCTTAACCCAAAAATACCAGAAATATTTGGTGCCGTTTGTGGGGAGTGGCGAGCCGAAGTTGTATGAGATTGAGAAACAATAAACACATTCCAACACCTTCGCACATTCAAGCACCTCCTAACATGTTTCACTAGAACGCATCTTCCGCCAGCTTGATAAGGAGGAACTCTCCTCCTCCTCCTTCTCCTCCTGTCCAGTTACCCAAGAAGAGCTCGCGACTGTTTAGGTGATATTCTCAGCGACATGCAGAAGATGTGCATTACTCTGCATGATAACATCCTCGGTAATGTGGGGAGGGACTAAAACAACGGGCATGCTAAGAAGCCCACCTCAACCAAAATCCCAACTCTAGAAGGAAAGAAAATCTCAGGATCGAATCAGGTCAAGGAATCTCCCCCTTCTAGTTCAGCCAATTGAGTTTGCCAGCCTCCCGCTCCATGAAAAATAATTCCGATCAGAATCAGCTTAAGTCAGTCAGAAAACACAGAGGATCGAACAACAAGGCCTCAGAAAGCTCAGCTAGAGCCAGGTCCAACCTCCGAAGCGAGCTCGAGAAGATAAGAAAGGAGAAAGGCGAGTGAGAAAGGGGCTGTGAGTAAAACAACCTCAAAACCTCCTAAGATTCAATGAGGCAGAGAGGGAAAAAGAGAGAAGGAAACGCTCTGAAGTACTTCAACCTGGGAGAAACCTCGGACCTGAACATGTGGATTCCCTTTTGCGAGGAGAATATCCGATTAACCTTAATACAAGGATTTGGAAGGTGAAGAACTATGATAGGATTACTTCTCCAAAAGAGCATATCCTAGATTACGATGTAGTCATGATGACCCAAATTTGAAATGACTCAACTCTATGTCATCACTTCATTGGAACTCTGGAGGGCCGCGCTCTGAAGTGGATGAAGCATCTCCGCCGGAATAGTGTTCATATTTATTAGGAACTGTGCGAGATATTCATGAAAAACTTCATGAATTGTGAGAAGAGGGAGAAGTGTTCTAAAGATCTGTTCAACATCACCCAAAGTCGAAACGAATTTATGAAAGACTTCGACAAAAGATTCAATGACGAATGTCTGGGGATCACCAACCTCGACCCATTCATAGCCTGCGCAACATACATCAAGAGGATCGTCAAGGGCAGCAAAATTCTGAAGGACTTTGAGCACATGAAGCTCCAGGGGAAAAAGCTGACCTTTCCCTACGTTTGCGCCTATTCATTAAAGCTCTTCACGACATGGGAGAGGTCAGGAAGAGATTTGATAACATGCAATTATCTGAAGGACAAGTTCCACAAAGGGAAAACAACTTGGCAGGGGAAGAACGAAAAAAGCTGACACTTTGAATGTTGAAAAACCAAAGTTCAAAGGGAATGGCTCGAATCAAAAAGCAGGGAGAGGAGGACGAACTGGAGGGAGAAATTAGTTTGACAAAAAGATACCGGAAAGCCATGGTGTAAACAAGATCCTAAACTATATTCAGGAAGAGGTCCTGGTGAAGATTGACCCTAAACTACTAGGACCCAACCCCCATGACGGAAGGGAACAACAAGATTTTCTTCTTCTGCCATTACCATAAAGTCAATGGCCACATCAGGTATTGTTGAGAGTTGGGAGGCCACCTCGAGAAGTTGGCGAATGAGGGAAAGATCAACTCCTTTATTATAGATAAGGCTATTACCTCCATTCAGCCAGACCAAGGGGTAAAAGAGAGCTCAACCTCGGCTTCCAACTCTTACGAAGCCGCATTTATCTCTGGTGGTCTGGCTAGTGGAGGATTGACGAACAAGGCTAGAAAGCTAATCTAAAATCCCTAGACCAAATCAAGTTGGTCCAAGAAGTCCCAAAGTTCAGGAACTCACTCTACTTTGACGATTCTGACGCAAGACCAATTCAATTCCCTCACGATATCTCCTTGGTAGTAGAAGTAAAGATCACGAGCACCATAGTAAAAAGGGTCATCGTAGATATAGGAAACTCATTCATTGTCATCATATATGGATGTCTAAAAACCTTCGGCTACGCTACTGACAGGTCATCCTTATTAGCCGTCCCGTGGTAGGCTTTTGAGGAAATCAAGTTCTTCTTGTAGGGAGCACATAGTTTCCCATAAAGGTAAGATCTAAGAACGAATCTCAGCATATTATCTCTGAGTTTCTCATATTCGATGTCCTATTGGCACACAAAGTGCTACTTGGACGTACCTCCCTCAATAAGATCAATGGATACATCAACATGGTCTTGTTGAGGATGAAGTTTCATCGGGACGCCAGCGAGGTCAGAAAGCTGTGCGGAGATAAGAAGATAGCTCGCTCTTGCTATGTCCAATGTCTTAGCAAAAGTACAATAGGGCAAAAGGACACTCCGACAGTCGAAAGGGAGCATGAATCGAAGAAGAGAAGAAGAGAGAATCTCGAAGAACTCAGAATTTTGGTCCCGAATGAAGAAGAAGAGACCAAGATGAAGAAGGAGAACGGGAAGGACGTCTAATGCCTGATGATTGACGTTCCTCCATCCGAAGTAGTAGACACAAAGATTGAGGAAAAAGAGAGATCCAAGCCCTCAGGAGGCAAAGTAGATGTCATCTTAGACCCAAGTCATCTAGAAAGTGTCACGTACATTGGTGACAATATGGATGAACCCATAAGGAAAGAACTCACTACTCTACTACGGGAATACCAAAATGTATTTGCGTTCGCGCTAGACAAAATGTATGGGATTATCAGAGAAATCATAGAGAATCATCTCGAGATTAATCCGAAGCTAAAGGCCGTAAAACAAAAGAAAAGACATCTTGGCGAGTAGCAGCCCGGCTGCAACTGAAGAAGTAAAAAATCTCATCAAACCCAGGTTTGTCAAGAAGTGGTAATACCCGAAGTGTCTTGCAAATGTGGTGATGGTGAAGAAGACGAATTGAAAGTTGGAGAATGTGTATGGACTACACTGACTTAAACAAAGCCTGTCCAAAGGATCATTCCCTTTGCGCTGGATAAACAAGTTGGTTGAATACACGAGTGGCCATGAAATGTTGAGCTTTATGGATGCTTTCCCTAGGTACCATCTGGTCTTCATGAAGACTCAGGACCAGAGCTCGACGAAATTCATCACTGATGACGAGGTCTTTTGATACAAAATAATGTCGTTCAGGTTGAAGAATGCCGGAGCCACATTTCAGCAGTGAGTCCCAAAAGTTTATAAAAAATACATTGAGAGAAACCTGGAAGCTTACGTTTATGACCTTGTCATGAAGAGTGTCAAGTCGTCCAACCACGTGGACGGCCTATTGGAAGTTTTTGAAACCCTAAAAGTTAACGAGATGAAGCTGAACCCCATGAAATGTGTACGAGGAAGGAATTTCCAGGGTTCATTGTCAGTGAAAGGGGAATTGACGCTAATTCAGAAAAGGTACACGTATGTATAGGATATGGAACCCCTGAAGTGTGTGCGCGATGTGCGAAAATTGACGGGGTGTGTAGGTGCCCTAAACCGTCTCGTCTCCAAGTTACAGACAAGAGTGCTCCTTTATTACAATCCTTGAGGAAAGGGATGAAAGTTGAGTGGGGAGAAGAAGCATAAGGGGCATTCGAGAAGCTAAAGAGCTACCTCGACAATCTTCCGAGAATCAATCCCCAAACTCGAATAATGATTGTATCTTTACCTCGGAGTGTCAGAAAGGGCGTTTGATTCAAATCTAGTCCGGGAAGGCGAATAAGTCCAAGAAACGGTATACTTCACCAGTCATGCCCTCACATTATCGGAATTCAGGTACACCACTCTGGAGAAGTTTGCACTTGGAGTCCTCATCAGTTCGAGGAAATTGAGACCTTACTTCCATGAACATCAAATCCTGGTCCTCACGAACCATCCTTTTGAAGAAGATCCTCGGACGACTCGATTCAGCTAGAAGAGCCCAATTCTAAGCCTATGGACTAACTGACTATGACATCAATTATGTACCTTGAAAGGTGATAAAGAGTCAAGCTCTCGCAGATTTTGTAGTTGAACTGATACCATCAGATCATGTCCTAAGCTACTGGACCGATGCATGGACCATGAGTGTAGATGGTACATTTTGCAAGGCCGAAAGTGGAGCGTGGATCATGTTACCTCCTCAGAAGGAGATGTTTTTGATTATGGAATGAGGTTCAAGTTCAGCACCTCCAATAATGAAGCAGAAGCTCTCTTCACAGGTTTGAATATGGCCCGAGCAGCTGGAGCTCGAAAGTTGAAAGTCAAGATGGACTCCTAACTTGTAGTCTGTCAAATAGTTGGAAGCTACAACGCCAGGGGAGAAGGAATGAAGGTCTATCTAGCAAAGGCCAAAGAAGAAATCAATTGTTTTGAAGAGGTGTAGATGAAGCACATCTAAAGATTGAAAAACAATCATGGCAACGCCTTTGCACATCTGGCCAGCTCTTATGTTGAAGGATTTCACATGAACATCTTTTGGTAGGAACTGGAGTAAGTGAAGTATCAAAGTCGAACTAACCATCAATGTTCTAGATCAGTCGAACGAGTGGATGGATCCTATAATCTCCATGCTCTGACATAACGTCCTCCCCGAAGATCTAAAGTGAGGCTCGAAAATTTAAGGACAAGTCCAGATGGATGGAGTTTCAAGACGACACTCTATATAAGAAGAGATTTACCCATTCATTGCTGAAGTACGTCTTGAGAACTCAGGGGCAAGAAATCCTCAAAGAATCACACTAAGACATCATCGGAGCTCATCAGGGTGCGAGGACAATTGCTCATAAAGTCCTTCGATTGGATTTCTATTGGCCAACTATACAAAAAGATGCAACCGAAATGGTGGAAAAGTGGACAAATGCCAGTACTTCGTACCAATAATGAGACTGCCATAACCCGAGCTCACACCCATCTTGACCCCAATGCCTTTCCACCAATGGGGTATGAACATATTAGGACCCTGCCCACCAGCTGGACAGCTAAAGTTTGCCATTTCTACTTCACAAAGTGGGTCCAAGCAAGACTAGTAAAGAACAACCATTGCTGATGTGAAGAATTTCATCTTGGTATACATATTGACACGTTTTTGAGCCCTCAGGAAGATCATCTTTGATAACAGGTGGCACTTCGACACATGAAGGATGACCAGCTAGTTAGAGGAGAACGAAGTAAAGGGCAGCTTGACAACTGTTTCTCAACCTCAGACTAACGGCCAAGAAGAATCCATCAACAAAATTGTAATGGTCGGGATAAAGAAGAAGATGGACGGTGTTAGTTTTGTGGGACAAAAACTAACCAAAGTCTTCTAGGCCACGCGGACCACGGAAAAAGCAATTACTTGAGAAACCCCATTCAACTAGGTATGGCTCAGAAGCTATTCTCCCATTAGAGATCCACAATGAAGGTCAAAGGGTTAAACACTTCAACCCCAAACTAAACTTAGAGAAGCTGAGATATCACTTGAACCTATTACCCAAAGTTAGGGGAGACGCACTACTCCAGGCCGAGTTCTACAAACACTGCATGACAAGGATCTTCAACCGGCGGGTCAAAATCATAAGGCTTAATATTGGAGACCTCATATTGAGAAAGATGAAATCTGTGGGAAGGCCGAATGAAGATGGAAAGTTAACCCAGAATTGGGAAGTCCACATATAATCTTCGAGGTGTTAGGGCTGAAGACATATCGCTTGGAGATACAAGAAGGAAAGAAAGCCTCAAGGTCTTGGGATATCAATAACTTAATCGAATACTTCGTGTATGGAGGATTTGACATTGAAGTTACCTAGGGGTAGGCTCCCCCAAGTAACCTTTTTTTTTTTTTTTTTTTTTTTTTTGGG
>ONZA01020624.1:0-13804 GCA_900322205.1 Kewa caespitosa
AGAAGGAGTAGCCCACTTGACTTATATACTAGTCTCCTCTCTCCCAAACTACCGATGTGGGACTTTCCCACTTAACATCTTTTGTAAGTAGTTGTTTATATATATATATAATGGTTTCATATAAATAGATTGTTGTGTACTCCTAGAAGCGGCCGAAGTAACTTGAGAGCAACAACCGTCCTCTACTGTCCATATGCTTAGGCTTTAGGGTTTAGCCCGTGAAACATCAATCAGCCTGATAGGAAACTACACGATGGAGTATACACTATTTACTCTATTATTATTATTATTGCATTTATGTGATGGCCCCATGCATGTGTTATCCTATTTATCCTATGCCTTGTCATAAATTTACTACCATGATATAAATATTGATAGGGACTCTCTTTTTTCTTGGGCTACCTATTATATATATAGAGAGAGAGCAGTGTATCTTACTATTAGATTATGTAGCTAGCTATCTCGATGCATGTAGGCTTTCTTGTGCTCTGATTCCTTTGATCTCACTGCACTACAGACCACATGTTATCCAGGGAATGGAATGTTCTAACTGTTACATGGTTTGATTAATCTTCACAGAACATGATGCTCACCATTTTTAATTTTGCATAATATAAAAAATTAGAGTGGCAAATGATGGTAGGTAAAGCTAGGCACCGCGGATCAGAGAATATGGTCACATGGCTCCTCATGTTGTCGTTTTGTTTAACCTTAACTTATTTTGGCTTTGTTTTGTTCTTTGTTGTTTAATGTTAGGAGAGGTTAGGCCTTCTTTTGGACTGAATTAAATTGTACTGAAATGAACTGAGCTGAACTTAACTGACTTTTTTTCAGTTGATATTTGACCCACTTAAACTTACCGAAACCTCCCGATTTTGAACTTAAATGAAAGTACATGTCAAGATCTTTCTAATGATATATAAATTATTGTAAATACATTTCGGAATTGATAACTACTCCCTCCGTCCCGGAATCATCTTTCCATTTCGTTTGGGCATGAAGATTAAGAATAATCACTTTTTGTTGATAAAGAGTACTCAAAATACCCTTGCTTTTGAGAAGAGAGATAAAGAGAGAATAAAGGGGGACCACCCATGTGGGTTTGTTTGTATGTAGAAAGAGAGAGAAAAAAGGCATTTAAGATATTTTGTGATCTAAAACTTGCCAATTAAAAAAATTGAAAGAATAATCTGTGACGGACCAAAAAAGAAAATGGAAAGGAGAATCTGGAAAGGAGTGAGTATTTAACACTTCAAACGGAACTAAACTGAACTGAAATGAATTGAAATGACAATAAGTCAAAAAAACCGGGCCTTAATAATCATGATACATGTAAATTTCTTTATTTTACTCCCTTAGCTTGGCGTTCTCTTTCTCATAACCTTTTCATTAGCAGAATCAAGAATTGTGGATCTCCATTAGTTAGGAGTACTTCCACTGTTTAGATCATGGATGCAAATAAGGAGAAATTTTGTCTTAGAGTACTTGTTTGATTTAATACACTAACCCTAAAGAAAATGATTGTCTATGAAAAATACAAATAGTAATTCAACTGTTTTGGATTTGAAAGAAACAACTTATTGGACTTCATTACATAAGTTGAGCTTTATGTATGGACTAAACAATTTTGAGCATCTTTTAAGAATTCTAGTAATTCCTAGGGAGCATACATCTTCTAAGAATCGTAACTTCTTAATAAAACATACCAACACTTGAAGCGAAAAGATAAAGCTACTGAAAAAGGCTTGGAACAATATGCATTGTAAATTTGTTACTCCCTTGACCCCCTTTGGAACAAAAAGAAAAGTGAAACTACTGAAGGAGACCTTGGAACGATCAGAAAAGTAACTCCTATGCGATCCTAGTAGGCTTCTTAAGCTCTACAGAGAATCGTCCTCATGCAACAGCTTCCATGTTTTTAGTTCTTTACAGCAAGAAGTTCATAACATATTAATGGCCTTAGTCCATTTCGGTTCAATTCAGTTCAGCTCCAAACTAAAACGTTAAGTAGTTTTCGGTTGAAATGTATTTACAATAATTGATATATCATTAAAAAGGTCTTAACATGTACTTTCATTTAAATCCAAAATCGGGATGTTCTGGTAAGTTTAAATTGGTCAAATATCAATAGGAAAAAGTGAGTTCATTTCAGTTCATTTCAGTCCAAAAGAACAGGGGCTAAGGATTCTCATAATGGTAATTAAGGTAGTGGAACCTCCCAAGTCATTTTCTTAGCCTTGTTCAACAAAAGAGATGATTTAAAATCAACTGAAATATTTTGTGCATCTTGCCACCAATGCATTTTCCATTGCTTCTCTCAGCTACATTCAAAACATTAATATGGAGAATAGAAATGATCATCTCCCCTATCCTTTGTTCAACAAAGCAAAACTTATGCTTTAGTCTTTATCCTGCTCTTAGACCGAACCTTTTTCGAAAAAATTGGGGACCAAAATATATGCCCCACCACCTGACTATACAAACTGTATAATAAATACTTAGGAGAACTCTGTAAAAGAAGGAACCCATATTTCAAGTTGCGTCAGTTTTTAGGTTGATTTTGAGCTCTGTTGCATGATTACTGTGCAAAGTGGTCCATGCAAAATGTAACGTTCTGGATGTTACAAATGGTTTACAAGGCTTCTTGCTAGCTTCAAAAGATTACAGCTGACAAAAAAGATTGGGCTGCTTTTTTTAGTGCATATATTCAGCAAAACAAAAGTATTCACCAACTATATATGTATTTGCTTTGCTCTATCTTTTCTTCTTTATTTATCATAAATTTTTATAAGGTTGTTTTACAATAGGGCAAGTGAAATATAAGCACCAAAGCATGTACTTCATACGACTACCAAGTGACAAACAGACACAGGGTAAAGTTCAACGCTTTCATGTTACCACGAGTAGTGGCGGATCCAGAAGAAAATATTATTGGGGGTACAAGAGATATAGAATATAGAAGAAAATGTTATTGGAGGCACAAAAGATATAGAATATAGAAGAAAATGTTATTGGGGGCACAAAATATATAAATTATAGGTATGCGATTATAACCTATTATAATTAAATTAAATTTATATCATATGACTATTTTTTACCACTTTTTATTTTGTCTTTATAAAAATGACCCATCACAACATCATTAACATAGTTTGAATACAACATTTTCATGTAACAAATAAGAAAATCGCAAAAAATTTGATCAGTCTAATTACAAGATTATATATTTACAAGCTTTATTATCGCCTAACTCTCCATTTTAGCCTCTTTTTTGCCTTTTTCAAGCTTATTTTGAGTTAAAATGAAGGCTTATGGATTATATATTGGATCAAGACCTTCATTTTTGCATAAATCTGACCAAAAAACTCATTGGGGGTCCTTGCCCCCGACCCCTTAAGCGTAGATCCGTTCCTGAGACAGTCTCATACAATATCTAATGAAAAATCTATGGTTACCTATTACTCCTAACTAATTGAAATAACCTCTTTCTTTTCTTGGGATTGCAAAGGAAATTGATTCGCTACACCATGGCAATCAATCATTTGATTTGATTGTACTTGCATGCCACCAAAAGGGAGAGAATGCATTGCAAAAAAATGTAGACACTAATCCAAAAGCAATTGCAAAAAATCTTGAGCTTCTATCTATTGATTTCCTCATGCCCCCCTTCTTTCTCATCAAAAGAAGAGAGGGAGAACATATTCCTTTTTATTTTCACTTTTCTGCCTTCCATTTCAAATGAAAATTTGGTAAATGAATAATCATCAAGATGGGCACTTTGGTTTCCCAGAACCCCAAGAGAGAACAAGTTGTAGATGGGCCCTCTTAACCTTTTTTGGATCACTGAACTGTCCAGAATCACCAAAAACTTTGCAACGTTTTGCAGTTCTTTCCTTTTTTTCTTTTTTTTTTTTCTTTATTTTGCTAACAATGTGGGTGAAAGAGACAATTTTACTTTTTGAATGAGGGAACTAGAGAAGGAAAAAGTGGAGATTTCTTGAACTGATGAATATCAACATCAAGGGAAAGGTAATAAATAGTACTAGATGGATAATGGATTGGATTGTACATGTTACATGCATGATAATTTAGGTTAAGGAGAAGAGAGAAACTATAGAAAAGGAGACAATGCAAGTGCATGCTTCTTAGAAGTACTCCTCAGTCCTGCCCTTGAAGCCAATTTGCCCGAATGTAAGGCACAAGAAGAGTCCTAGGTGCCACAGAACCATCCACAACCTATTCATTTACACATTTACGCAAACCAAAAAGGGTTAACTTAGACAGTATTCATTACAGAACTATTGAACTTAACAGCTTCGAAGTCGTATATACGTTAGATGTTACTTGCAATATTAAGGTTTAAGGATACAAGCATGAGTTAGCTAGACTACACATAAGAAATGATGCACATGAAGTCTGTTATCATATCACTAACTGTTGAAATTTTGGGCCAGGTTGATGTAAATGTAAGGTATAACTAATGTATATCAGAGATAAAGTTTGATATATATATATTTCTCCCTAACCCTCTCAACTAAGGTGTGTAAGACATGATCTCATCGTTACCGTCATCGTTACAAACATGTATGGAGGCATTTAGCAGTAAGATTGGCACATATTCAGTGAGCGCAATTATTACAAGGTTATGGAGTAGTATGTTTGAGTACTCTGCCTTTCCTTTTCTGGTAGAAATAAGTATGGACTTTTCTCAGAAACAGTATCTGTATCATGGTTCATGGAAAAATACTAGTACGTGCACACACATGCCGCATATAGTAATACTAGCATTCAGTAATCAATATGTACTTTGCTCAATAAGATGACTATTCTATGTATAACCGGACTCATGATTTATGAAATCATGGCTGAGCTTCTAATTTCGAATTGGAGTGTTAATACAATGTACCTCGAAAAATTGTCTATGTGGTTGTTCTTCTAAGTTGTTGTGGCGTTTCGTTGATTTCACACTAAATTTTTTTTGAATAGAAATTGATTTTACATTATTGTTCGTTTGTATAAATCATTTAATATAACAACTAATATGACATGAAGAAACTTTAAAAAAAAAATGAAAAAAAATATAAAAAAATATAGACACAAGCCATGCATTACTTACGTTCACATATCTAANNNNTGCATATATGCATGTCTCAAAAGTCGAAACCTGAGTTATTGTTATCCCCAAAAGCTTTCCTCTTTTCTTCTTGTTTATAGTATTTTTACTTGGTGGGCTGTTCTCTCCACAAGGCCACAAAACAAGTTGATGGCAACGTTTTAACCAATGCTATGGTAAATTTGATGACCACATTTAGGATTCTCATGAAAGGAGTTTGTTTGTCCCCCATATTTAGCCAACCACCATCATAGCATCCAGCTGGACAAGAACTACAAGTTCCTAAACAGTACTAACCTCTAGAAAAGCAGTAATAATTCCAAGGTAAAGAGTGATTATTATGAAGAATATTTGCTTGATAAAATATTGTGTCCTGGGCCAAGAAGGCCCCATTAACCTTGGTTTCAATGTTTGGTAAAGGTGACACCAGTTTGGTTTGGGCTACGATTTCCAGTCGGTTGGCCTTCAAATGGGCATCATTCTAGTTGGGCTATGTTAGCTACTATCCCACAACCCAATTATGGAGTACAGTATCATTTTCTCTTGTTGTTTTTCTACCGATTCTCCGAGACTTAGTTTATGGAATTGACCAAGTAATAGTTATCCTTAAAAGCTGAGGAAGTAACCTTCTTAAATTAGGTAATCACATTTACAGAATGTGAGAGTCACCTTGATCCACGGTGTTGACACAAGACTTGCCGTTATTTTTCTTCTTTTTGTCATGATGATCATCTAGATGGTCCAATGCTGAAAAGTTGTTAATAATGGTTCTTCCAACCCCAATAGAAAATCATATAGTAATACCAATGATGTGCAAGTTTCTGCTGAATAGGCCGAATACATATGAATTATGATCCAATGAAGAGATCTTCCACTCCAATTCTTTTGTGTACAAGCACTATAAGATGCATGATATGTGTTCTCATGGTTAGAATGACATCTAAAACCATTAGCATTCAGATTATTTCCTTAGTGATTTTCAGAAAATCTATAACTACTATTACACTTTGTTTCTGATTAGTTATCATGGTTAACTTTACAAGCTAATCGAAGCAAGTCCTATATAAATTCATCAGAGTAATTAGCTGACCCCCATTGAGGAACCTTGCACAAATTTATCAAAGACATGAAAGTAGAAATAAAGCATCAACATTAAGACAGCAGTATAAGGTTGAAGAGTAACTAACCAGAACTGAGAAGTGAGAGCAGGACCAGTGGGGAAGTGAGAGAGCTCCTCCCCAATGCTTGAGAAGAATAGACCGCTCAGGCTGTTTCCGTTTATGGCGGGTATGCTTGATGGTGCTAACCAACCGATCAACCCAAACCCGATCACATTGAAGTCTGTCCTCAGCCAGTTCCTCTGAAAGCTACTGTTACATTTAATATACGAAGTTTCAGTTCTTGACTTCCTAGACAAAGTTAAAACCTCGAAGAAAAGATCATCAATTCTGTTAAGGTAAAGAAAGTATATAAGGGTCGCCCATCATGGGGTCGGCCTACTTCCCTTACGGTCATGTCACAGAAAGATTCATGGTAAAACTTTCAGTGAAACTGTCTCATCAGTTTTTGTATTCCCCTAATGCTAAAACAATAGTCAATAAGTACAGTGAAAGAACAATGCGAGAATAAGCAAGTATTAAGAAACTTAATGACAATGTAATAAAAAGTTAACTACCATGTAAATTTGCCTTTAGAAGCACCAGCATGCCTCAGAGGGTTCCTTGCAGCTACCTTCGACTTCAAGAAGCCTACAGTGCATACACAAGGTATATGTTTGCTCAATGAAATGCATGTCAGTTTGTTTACACTCATAACTATCCATTTTAGCTAACAAAATTGTTACTACTACATTTAGGAGTAAGCAAGCAATTAGTACAATTAAAATGTGCTTGCTTTTGGCGTCAAAGAGTGGAACGTTTTGCCATTTAGCTAGTAAGCGTTTATCTTATATGCATGTTCGTTGTCTTAAGAAAATGGTTAAAGTTTTTTCAAGGCAATCGGGATCGGAAACCCATCCTAAACAAAATTATGTTGCTAGGTAAAATATGAGATTGAGGAAATTTGATTAGCCAGCTTTAAAATATCATATGGCTCCTTATTTAACCAAACTTTATTAACGACATCGTAACGTTGGTTTACACTATGAGCAACTATATTCAAAATGTATAATCTTAAGTTCAAACAACTAATGATCAATTTAAGGTAACATAAACATACGATAACATAAACATATATAAGCATGTCGTAACTACTAAGCCACGACTTCATTGGCAAACACAAGACGAGTAATCAACCATGAGTTAAGAGACGAAAGTGTGACTACGTACCGGAATTGAGGCTAGTAGGTTGGGAGGAAGAGCGAGAAAGGGTGGAGGCACCCAAACCAACCACAGTTGTGGATGCTGCAAAACTGTTAGCTGCCATTGGTGTTAAACTTTCTTTCCTTTTCTTGTTAGATTTTTTTTCTTTAGTCTAATAATTCAAAGGTCCTCTAACAAGGATAATAGCAAATGGGGTACGTACATTAAGGAGCAGGTCCTAACTGGACAACATTAGGGTCTTATGTGGATCATGTAAGAGGCTTGGTGAAGATTTTCTGGATGGATTTTTGGTCAATGGATCTTTGCCACGTGGAATTTTGATGGATAAAGTTTTGCATATTTTGGTTGTGAAGGAGCAAATCATTGCTAGCCAGAAGTTTATAGTAGTACTTAGTATCCTATATGTAACATTCAGATAGACAAAAGAGTAATATCTGCTAGATGGGCTTTGGATTTGGGCTTCTGGACCTAGCTGAAATTGGGTGAAAAGCAGATGCAAGTATAGTCCAAATGTCAAGTCCATACTTCAGAAGCCCAAATTTAATGTTTCCTTCTTTGTCATAGTACAATTTTTGCAAGGTCCAAGTGAGACTTGGGTTGGATGCAAACATGCTTACTGATTCAAGTGAATTTCCGTCAAATCATTGGAAATTTACATTGGTACGAAATATGCTAGCAGTATAATGTAGTACTCCCTCCGTTTCAAAATAAACTTAAGGAATGATTTTTGTACGCTTTTTAATAAGAGCAAAAAGAGCCCAAAAGTTTCCCCAAACACCCCTACAAAAAAAGAGGGTCCCACTTGTTAAAAAAGAATTAGTAAGGGTAAACTTGTCATAATGACACAATATTTCATTCAGCAAGTTTTTTTTTGGGACAAAAAAATAACAATTCCTTAAGTTTATTTTAGGACGGAAGGAGTATCGTTTATCATTCAACTCAGAGAATGATGTAAACATAGCACCATCCTGTGGAATGGTAAGTAGGTAACTAATAATTTTAAGATATTTTTGATGCAGACATTCCTGAAGTACCCTTCCAGAATCATTCTTTGTCATGGATGGTTTTGTCGCACTATTCATGATCTTTTTCTTTTCACCTTCACCAAAAGTCGCCAGAATTGGCGATAGGCAATAGAATACATGAGGGATTCAATGCACAACACTAGCACTCTAACTTGTAGAGTCATGAACGTGATACCAATCCAACCATCAAGGTTGAGGTCTTGAACTTATTATCCTATACATCTTTTCAAGATCAAGAACATATCAAAACATGTAATTTACTGAATACTGATTAAAGTTTTTCTATATACCCATCCATTCACACTGTCAATCGCATGGTTACATGATTATTTCGTCTCCAATATCGATTTTATATCAAAGTCTTATTTGCCAACAAGAAGTGTAGTGGAGAAGGCCAAGAAAATGCTAAGACCAGCAACACAAGCCATGTCAAGCATTCTCTCTCTCAACACCTTTCTCTCTCTCCTCCATCTCTTCATCTTCAAGTACTCTTCATGCCTTTTCTTTCCTTCCTCTCTCCTCCATCTTTTCCTCTTCCCATACTCCATTGCGCTCATCAAAGTCACCAAACTTTCCTTCCCATTCAAGTAATTCCCATCCATGTCCTCGACCTGCATGCACGCCTCCCTCACGTGCAGCTCCCCCTTCTCCCTTCCCCCGCACGTGACCACCACCTTGCACTCCACGAACCCGACCCTGTCAGAACCCAAAACTGACCCGTACTCAACCCGGACCTCTCCTGTTAACCAGTGCCTTTGGACTGAGATGGGCCTGAGGCTCGAAAAGTTGGCAGCTCTTTTTTGGGTCGGGTCAATTATGACCCAGCTCAATGTCAGGTTCTCTTCTAGATCTCTTTGCCATATATCATCATCCCAGTCGTCGATTCTCACTAGTGTAGGGAGAGATTCTTTCGGGTCAAGTAAGTCGACCCGAAAAGGAGAGTGCTGGAACCACCCGGACCGTGTTTCGGTCTCTAATACCCTGGAGAAAATGGGCTTGTTTTGGTACCAGACATCAATGGCCGAGATTAGCTCTGAGGGCAGTGAATGTGATGGGCGCTTTGGATTACTTCTTGGTTGATCATGGGGGGTTAATAGAGGGAAAGCATCATGGAAGAAGCTATGGTGACCATTGGGGAAAGAAGAGACGAGCTGCGAGACACGTAAATCATTCGCGGAAGGCCACGTAGACATACAAATGTTCCTCCAAAGAGCTTCCTGGGAGGGGAGGGAGTGGAAGTACGAGGATGTGCAGCTCAAAGAGGTGAGGGTCATACAATCGAGGCGTGTGAGGATGTGATTTTCAATGATGTCTTGATGGACGGTGGTGATCGTGGCAGCTCCGCCTTGATCGGAGGTGGAGATGGTGGTGGGAGAAGCCATTGCTAGGTAGTGCAGCTATGCAGTTCTGAGTTTCTGACTATATTTATATACGAAGGGGATTTGAACACTGAAGGTGCTACGAAGTCAGCTTTAATATGATTATGGGGTTAGCTAGTAAGGGGGGTTATTGAAATAGTCTATGATAATATTCGTGTAGATTATGGAAATAAAATGTGTGTATTTTGACCATTTGCTCAAACTACAAGAATAGAATCACATAACTTGATTTCTATGTCAACATATAAATATGGGGGAATAGGATTTTGATGTTTGATTTGCAGGACACAGCCATACTTTATTTCACTCGGTGTATAAATCTTGATAAAATATTGGACATCGCGACATGAGGACGTACACGTACCATTGAGGGGAGAAAAATATTGTGACATAATCACATGGAACATCGTGCACTATATAGCTTGCATCATGATATATTAAAGCAGGCAATATTTCATCTACAAATAAATGAAGAATGGATCTAAATGATACACACTCCTCCAAAATTAGTTGTCATTAACAAAAAATCCTCCAAATTAAATAACATATGAGACATAGTTTAACAAAAAGTCTCACTTTGTATGAATAAAAGTGAACAAGTTCAACAACAATTAATACAAGTTTGGCAGGTAACAATTCAGCGGAACAGCCTAAAGATTATTATAGTGACAATTATAGTTTGAACAAACAGAGTAATCAATATTCATGAAGCACGCAGAAAAGAGTGATGCTCAAGTGGCAGGAAGCACGCCTCCTAACTTAGAGATTAGTGGCTCGATTCTCATCAAGGCCTTAGTGTTTTCCTTTACATCAAAAAAAAATATTCATGAAGCACGAAAATATTACTAACATATACATCATCACAATCATGTGATATAACTCAATTGACTGTATCAAGCTAATGATTCAACGGCGGAATTAACGGACCCACAATTAACCATGCAAAATGCACAATGGAAATTTGGTGCGATATTTATTTTCTTATTCAAGTGTCATAAACTTTATCAGGCTGCTAGCTTTAAGGGGCAATTAACAACTAAGTTGAGAGTCTTCCAACTTAGGGAACTGAAAACTCGGCAAAAAGATAAATTCGGTAGGTGGATGAAAATGAAAACGGAGCCGTGTGAAAGCTCAAGACAGATTAATCAAACAATGGCGTGTTCCAAGAGCAAATGTATCAAAAGAACATAAATATAAAAAAGAATCTCATTGTTTCCTGTACCTACCATTTTGCCAACAAATGTGATAAACGACATACATGCTAATTTGACCACTTAAAGCTAATCGTTATCTTAACAGAAAAGGACTACCAGCTCCTGAGTAATGAATCAAAGATGGCAGATGCTAGAACCCTTGATGCAACTCGAAACAAAACAAAACACAAAAGGAAAAACTTTAAACCAAATGAGGTAGTGTAAGGCGAAGTAGATGAAAGATCCAAACCCCTTGTAACTATCACATTAAAGTCCTGCGAGAGACGGAAAACTAAGTAGACGTAACCTCCTAGTGCATTCAGCCGTCCATTGTCTCACAATTCTACGATGAAGCGAACTGCAACTTTTATCACCCACACCAGTCCAAACAACTCTCTTAAAGGAAACAAGAGCAGGACAACAGTCTCAAGTAGAACACTGCATCTGGATATCTGATCAAGGCAATGATATTGATATGGACGTAGATGTTTCAACTATAACCCTACTTTTCCCTCTAATAACATTTAGTCACTTGAGGTGTCAACTGATAACCAGATATTAAGGCACCAAAATTTCTGAGGAATGGCAAGCAAGATCAAGAACAATAAGGAATGAAAGGATCAGATGATTGACCTCCATGAAAGTGTTGACCAACAGCTGAATGCAGTATAAGTGGTCATATAGATTCCATCAGCTGAAATATACCTGTGTTTCCTAAGTTCAAGGGAGAACTGCAAGCTGGCAATCCATGTCGAAGATGAACGTTGCTGCGCCAGACAGAAGAAGATGGCCAGTGGTTTGAGATAGCAACCATTCTCAACTAGCGAAGGAGTAAGCATAGCATAACGTTCAGGTAGCAAGTCCTCAGTTACTCATCATCCCACGCCGATGGCCCACCCAAACCAAATTCAGCTGCAGGAGTCAAAAACTGAAATGCAGAAGCTCCAGCACCTTGATTCTTAGCTTTCTTTTTCTTCGTTGGGTAAGTAACTAGAGCACTAACAGAGTCAATGTTCTTAACAGAGTGGCCATCATTGTTTTCCCCGCCATTTTCTTTCATATTCTTGATGTTATCATATGTCAAAAGTTCCATGAATGGAGTGTCCTTATCATCAATAACATCCATACCAGCTTTTTCTGCCTTTCTTTTAGATTTGTTATCAGTTCTTTTCTCAGGTTCTTCCACTTCTACTTCTTCCTCAACATGTTTCTCCCTTTTCATCTTTTGCTTCTTCTTTCCAGTCTTCCCCACATCCTCTGCCACATCGAGCTCCATGTTGGTGGTGCCTTTGACAACGCCACGATCCTTTCCAACGCTTCCGTTTCCGTCCAGAGTGTCATCGACCATCTGATCTTTCTCAGTCTTGTTCGAAGTACCCATTCTCTTAGCGTTAAATATTTGCAGACCAGGTGCTAATCTATTGATCTGCACTCAACATAATGCCCAACATAGCCCATCAAAATTTCCTCAAAACATTAAAAGTACAATCTAAAAGAAGTAAGTGATATCAGCAAAATACTGAAGAGTAGCAAGACGTCAATCATTCTAACCTTTTTGAGTAGTTTGGCCTTCTCCGCTATAGGATTTCCAAGCAGATTAAGGTTTTTCAGGTTACGCAGTGAAGAAAGTGCCTGCACAGAAATCATAGTTAATGAGACTGGCTAGCAAAAGAAAGGACAGTAATGCAGCAAAAACATATCACAATAGCACCAAAAAAGGTATCTAACCATATGCATACCTCCAAGTCTGACCACTTTGAGATCGAGTTGTTTCCAAGATCAAGAATTTGAAGCTTCTTGTTAAATCCCAACTCAGCTGGAATAGTCTGCTCAGTAAAAGGGGGTAATATGCATGTTAAACAACTAAACAAGCAGTATAATACACCACACATTCGCAATTAGATTCTTGTCCCTGTAGGAGACAGCATGGAACACAACTTGTCTAAGGAACCAACAGAGAAAACTGACCCCCCACCCCACCCCACACACACACACACAACACACACACACACACGCAGCTACAGCAAGTTGAACAGACACCTTGATATCATTATGAGTGAGACGTAATTCTTCTAGTCCAGCGCAAGCCTTGATTGAAGAGTCGATAGCTTCTAGTTGGCAGTTGGAGAGAGAAATCTGAAACCCTCAAGAAAAATGAAAAAGTAAAACATGAGGTCAGGGGCTCCTCTGAGATAAACTTGCACATTCGCACCAATTCAACCAGCATAGTGTAAGAAAAGTTCACCTTTGCAATTGATTTTAACTTGGACAACGAATCGCCCATCTTATGAATCGGATTTCTCGACAGGACTGAAATAAACAAGAAAGCAAAAGCCAAAAACATATTGCATTAGTCGATACGATAAACTGGAACTCCAAAAGAGAACATATGAAACATTTAAACATATATCAACACAGAAACAAGTAGTAGAATACAAAGCAGAATTCAACTGTAAAAACAGATGATTCTGAACAATCTATAAAAACCAGTAATTATGACATCACAACATATATCAACTACAGGACAAGCATTACTGATGAAAGAGTTGGAAGTCCGAGCACCAAAAACCTACCGAGAGTATTCAATTCCTTTAGTTGGTCAAGCCCTGTAATGGATGCAATCTCATTGTCTGCAAACAATCCAAGCGACAAAAAACAACGCGATAAGTTACGACAAACAACTACCTAATTTCCTACTACCTCCGTCCCAAAAAAACCTTTACTGTTGCTTTTTCACGGTCTCCAAGACACTACTTTGACCGTAAATAACTTC
>ONZA01020651.1:2217-13765 GCA_900322205.1 Kewa caespitosa
AAATAAAAGTACAAGAAAAATGTGAAGATGTAAAAATGAAGCGAAGTTCACAAACTTGTTGTTTACGGTTTTTTATTGGGTTGGAGGGTGGACCCTTGAAAATCAAAGGATCAAAGTGCTTTGGGTGGACTAGAGCTGGGAAATTCTGAGGCTTCTGTTGGAATCCGAGGTGACCTACAAAATAGAAGCTCGTAAACTACCTCCGCCGTGATCCGGGGATCGGTTATTCGATGCCTAAGTCAATTTGATATAACTGATGGGAGTTAAGCCACGAGGTAGGTGGATGACAAATAGAAAGTGTAAAGAGTGCACTTCGTACTCGAGCACTTTGAAAGTTAATGCTTAGAGCATAGTGCAATCAATACGTAATAAATGAATTATTATTAAGTACCTTCTTGGGATACGTGATGAGTCTTTTTAGAGGATATGGCCCCCAACCCTAGCAACGGTCCAGGGCCTTTTGAAGGGTGGCGGTGCACTTCATGGGCTTAATGGACTCTCTGGCTACGTGGGGCGTACACCAGGGATGACAAGGGGTTTGGACATGAACAAGACCCGCCTGAACCGATCCGTTTATAAAGGATCTGGGTCCAAAATTTTTGAACTGATGGATTAGGGTCGCGTCTAAGACCCGTTAAGAGAGGATGGGGTCTGGATCGAGTCTTAAAATTGGACACGCGATCCGACTCGGTTACCTGTTAAGAATAAAAACAAAAAATAAATAAAACTTACATGGAAACTTAAAACCCTAAACTAAAGGCCTAAACTAAACCCCAATTCCCTACTCCTAACTCCCCCACTCCCCCCAAAACCCTAACCTCCGCTCCCCCTTTCGCAAAGCCAGCCGGCTGGCCGCCGGCCATCTTCTTCTCTCCGCAAGGTAAGCTTCACGTCGTCTTCTTCTCTCTTTCTCTTTCTCTTTCTTTGACTTTCTCCTTTTCTCTCTCATCTCTGGTAATGTTGTAGCCACGGAGTCTTCTTCCCTCCGATGACCTTCACACAGCCCTCTGTGCCGCCCGCCAACCTCCATCCTCTCTGCCGCCTCCGGTAAGATTTTCTCTCATCTCGTGTTTTCTTGTGTTCTTCATTTTATGTGTTTTTGTTGTTGTTTTTGTTGTTGTTGATGATGATGATGATGATGATGGACCCACTAAGGACCCGTTAGGGACCCAAGACAAGCTTCTCTCCAACTTTTTTTTTTACTTTGAAGTGATGAATTCAGTGCTAGGATCCACTAAGGAACCGCTAAGGACCCGGGACCTATCACGATCCAAATGATCTGGGTATCGATCTTCAAAAATTGGACCCACTGAGTCTAGGGTAGGGTTTGGGTCTAGGATCTGATTTGTTATAGGGTTTGGGTCTTGTGGACCCGGCCCAGACATATCCCTAGCCTTTCAATTCATAATCACATCATCCAACTTTCTTGTTTGTTAAAGTAATACTCCATTGCTATTAGATTTTATTCCCGACAAGTTAGTAATATCAAATATGTCTACTCCATCAAGCTCACCAGACTCAGCCTCAAACTCCAAATCACTTACTTTCAAATTTCGGAAGTTCCTTGCCAAAGGTGGTACTAGCTTTCTGGATAAAACAGTGAATTTGGTGACTTTTTACCTTCTATGGTCTCCTGTATAAAATATGGCTTCGACGTGGTTGGCATAAGCTCAGAAAGGACGATCATTGCCGCGGACGACCTCCATCTTGGTCTGTCTCTGACGCCATTTGTGACGACGTTCCTCCCACCATCTCTGCTGCATCATCCTCGTTTGACACAAAATCATCTTCATACCTCTGTTCTCCGTCTGTCTCATTGAACTTGTACGCCGGGAAAGTTGTGGTGTTGCAGACTAGAGCATTTTCCAATTGTGCTACTTGTTTCGCCATTTTTCGTTCATACCTGATATGATCCTCCTTTGTGGCTATGATCAGGAGATCATCGGAGGAATCAGATTCGTAATCCACCATATCTAATCCGTCATCTTCATCCTCCTTTATTGTATTCTCACCCTCCTGCTTATGCTCGTTGATGATAGGATTACCTTTTGATGAATTATCTTCTACTATCATATTTGGCCCTTCACCATTTCGACAATCTCCCACCTTAGCTTCCTTGAATAACTCATTTAAAGTTCCAGTGCTACTTCCACTGATGCCACTTCTATAACTCTTTGATGGAGATATCACCACAGTAGGTCCACGAGGCATTGGCCTAAGGATCTCTCATTCAGGTCTGGGATATGTAACCATGGCCTCTTGCTTAATTAATAAATCAGCGTCAGCCATAGCCCTAGCAACTTTTTGTCTCCTTTCCTGTCGACGACCCATGGTTCCGGGTCAATGATCCCTGGCATGGATCGATGCTCCTTTTCCTGTTGATCTTGAGACACGCTCCTCGGTCCCTAACCTTCTCCAAATAATGTTGTTTGGCCTATTAGGCGGTGTCAGTCTCCTATGTTCTTCCTCGCGAATCCTCTTGGGGTATTCCCTCATCACATGCTTTTCATGCGCCATGACCCAATTAGGGTCGTCGTTGGGAATTGCCTCCAACCTGACCAACTCAAAATGTAATGCATCAGAACGACGATGGCACATTCCATACCTGAGGGATTTCATGGCCTCCGTTGCCTTATCACTCATTACACGAGCAACTTCTTTTGAAGAAGGAAACACCGATACATTATGATCTTGAGTCTTCTGGCTTTGGTCGACAGACTCTGAATTCTCCATCGATGGTGGTATCTAAGGTACCTCCTTGAGCCTTAAGAGGTCAACATCACTTTGATTGAGAGATATGATCTTCCTATCGATCTGGGCTTTCAAGAAAACTTTGAAGTTATGACATTGATGAGTAGCATGTCGCTCTGTCATATGCCACATGCATAAATGTTCCAGCCCTTCATAGATTATTTTGGGAAAGTGTATGACACCTTCCATAATCCATGTATCAAAGATCTCGCAGGCACGCTGGGCAACCTCTTTAAACTTTCCCTGTCGTTCTGAAATATGTACACTGCTAGTAGATGTGGAAACATTGACCATGTTACACATAAAAACAAAATCAACATCTAACAAGGAAGTAACATTGAAATTAACTTCAGGGAAATGAGTATCATCGATACCACCCGATGAATCAACAGGAAAAATTAGTTCTCTAGCATCAATAGCATTTTGAATAAAATTTCTAAAAGTAACACATTGATTAGTCCTATGGGTAAACGTATTGTGCCACTTGCAGTATTTTTTCCCCTCCAATTCTGAGTTTGGGGGTATCGATGACTTTCCTTTCATACGTATCCTTCTGTTAGAATATAACCAATCAAATATCTCATCTGCCTTAGATATATTGAAGGTATATGAACGCTCTCTTTCTGATTGTAAATCTTGTTTTCCTTTACAATTCTTCCTTTCCATTGTTGGTACTTTCAGAGGCGACCTTTTACTAGCTCTGCGATATCGACTTCGAATTCGACTTCTTCTTCTGATAGAGGTCTTATTTGAAAGGACCTATACATTTATGTTTCCTTTGGGCCTCCTCTTTCAGCATACTCTCCTAACGAGTCGCACTAGTTGTTAATTCCAAAATATCCTGGAATGGGATGTCGTCAAATTTCTTCCTATACTCTAGCGACAACCCTTCTAGTGCAAGCTTGATGTGTATGACAACGAATCCTAACCCTCTTGAATCGAGCCAAGTATTCCTCTACCGACTCACTTGTTTGTTGCCTCATTCTTTCCAAGTCGCTCATTGATACTCCAGGATTTGTTCTTGCAAATTGATTATGAAACCGAATTTGCATATCCTCCCAGGTATGTATTGAATTAGGTGATAAGTGAAGATACCAAATCAATGCAGTTCCTGTTAAAGAGTTAGAAAATAGCCTAAGCTTCAAAAAGTCTTCATCAGCAGCTTCACAACACTCACACCTAAATCTGAAAATGTATTCTAGTGCCAATACATTATCCTCACCAGAAAATTATGTAAATGTAGGAATTTTATAACCTATGGGAAATGGAAAAGACCTATCGACCCATTTCGGATAAGGTTTGCATGCCACTGGCCTTGTCACATGTTTAAGGTATGGCCCATAGAGACGGTCGACTACATTCTCAGTTATGGTTTAAAATGGAGCCATCTCATTGTTACTCCCACCATGATGTTAATATTGGGTCATAGAAACTTGCACCCCATACATCGACGATCCTGATCCGCCTAACGCAGGGTTCATTGATACATGCCCCATATACATCGATGGCTCTGGTCCACCCATCGGAGGGTTCATCGATGCATGCCCCTCATACATCGATGGCTCTGGTACGCCCATCGGAAGGTTCATCGATGCATGTCCCCCCATACATCGATGGGCTTGGTGCATGTATCCCACCTACCATTGGAGGGTTCAACGATGGAAAATGTCTAGATTCTTCGCCGTGTCCTACATGAGGATTATGCATCAATGGCCTATTACGTTCCATCGATGAGGTGGGTCCATTATGGTTTTGGACTCGAAAAACTTCCTGGTCTGGACCCCACTAAAGTTTCTTCCTGCCTCTTTATGGGATGTCCCCCTACCTATTGTTGTGGGTGATTCAACATTTATAGGTTTGGGTTCTAGGGGTGTGATTACAGCCCTAGGGCGTGTAGGCATTGAACTGCCTATCTGGTTATTGACATGATACCCCTCTAGAAGGGTTACCCGACTTCTGGGATTCTCTGGGTTATTAATTTCTCCATTACCGATAGCCCGATGAGAGCCAACGATGCCTTGACTTAACCATTGTAAAAGCCTATCAATCACCTCAGCCTAACTAGTTACAGCAGGTTCAAGACGAACCAAAACCTCAGTTGCCAATGTCTGTGATCTGGCTCTCTGGGCGGCATCTAGGGTTTGAACTTGGTAAATAATTGTCCTATCAACTTGCCTCTCAACCCTCTCTTGAGTGTCGATTGCCTGGTTAAGGACAGTTTCCTGGAAAGACCTAGCAATTTCCTGGGCGAGTTGGCAATTCTGTTCGGCCAGTTCTCGTCTGAGACTACCATGGATCAATCCTAAACACTCCCTAATTTTATTATTTAATGTTGCATCATTATCTAAGCTTTCCGAGTGATGGGAACTAACCGGTTGGGGGTTGACACGATTACCCTCACCTAGGTTTTGGTCCATCGATGATGTCCCCTCACCAAGTACTCGATCTCCATTAGTAGGAGTTTGGGTTCGCCTTGGCGAATTTCTGGAAACGTCGATGGGTTGCTGCCTATCGATGGATTGTTGTGGCCTATCAATAGGTTGTTTCCCACTCACATTACTAGCCTAATCAGCCGACTGGGAGCCCTTGTCACTTTTAGAAGCTCTTTGACGCGTCATCATTCTCTTTTTCCTCCCACTATGGTCGCCAAAGTTTGTTTCGCCAATTTTTGAAACAAAGAATGTCGTGCCGTATAGACCGGATATTAACTCAGTTAAATCCGATTCCTGACTGACGGAGTACGTAGCCTGACACACTCTTTTTAAGGTCGTATCCATCGTTAAGGACTCACACTCCTCTTGAAATCTATATAAATAAGGGAGAATTTAAGAACTTGGAACACTATCTACGTGGCTATCGATGTGGGGTAGGTTAAGGTGAGGCTATCGATACGGTTATCGACATGACTATTGATATCGATATGGCTATCAATGTAAGCTAAAACACATTTAACTGATGAATTTCAAGCTATCGATATGACTATCGATATAGCTATAGAAAAGGGTGCTGGTATCGACAAGGCCACCGATAGGGCTATCGATAGGAAAAATGGTATCGATAAGGCTATCGATATGGTTACTGGTATCGACAGGGCTATCGACGCAGGTTAAAACGCACTCAAATAGTAATTTTGGAGCTATTGATATAGCTATCGATAGAGCTACCGACATCGATGTAGGCTAATAATGCAATTAAATCAAGAAAAGGAGAACTTAACCGGAAAAAGATAGAGAGAATTAGTAGACAATTAAAGGGCTTACTTTCATTGCCATGGGGATAAGTTTGATTACAAGCTAAACTATTTTTACAGAGACGGGCAAGGAGCCCATTTCTAAGCTAAGAGATAAAAGTAAAATTGTTGTTGTTGATGGATGTGTTGTTCTTTTTGCTGCTGTCGATGCCCTATTTATAGTGCCTGATGTTCTTTGATTCTTCCACAGACGCTTCAACTTCTCGTTGATACAAGAGGTAGTGGGTAGTGAGCACTTTCCTATTACACGTTCCTCCACGTTAAAACACATTTTCTTTTCTTTTTTTTTTTTAAATTATTTTACTGAAACTATTCCCATAAATTAGGTTCATCTGATAAAACCTACAAAAAAGATTACTGGATCAATAACTGGCTTTGATCCAATATCCAATCCTTTTATAATTGTTGAGCCATCAACTGGCTTTTGACCCATAATATAGTTCTTTTATTTTGGGCTTCTGGATTTATTAACCCAAAAATAAAAGTGGGATTAAGAGGTAGCGGTAGCCCCCCTCGGCTCTATTCCTCCTAACTGTTATTCTCTCCCTTACGCTCCTTTGCTTTTCTTCACTCTATCCCTACGTTATATCTCTCACGACATGTCGTATAGGAACCCTAATGCTTGGAACAGTAGGGGCCAAGAACATCGTCTCGATGGCGGAGGTCGGGATGGCTGCCCTTGTGATGATACAGGTGAGGTGGACGTGGCTGTGAGGCTGCAATAGGTATCACCTATCTTTGGCCAGTTCCTTTTCTTTCTTGATTTCCATTATCAAAGACACTATGTTTTTATTGTATGAGTTTAAAACCCTGATGTTATTTGCTTGCATGTTGTTTACTTACGTACAACTATTAGGGTTTACTAGATACTATGATACTAATACAAACATACGAATCATTAGAAAGGTTTATTTGACATTGGGTTGTTGTCCTTGTTGTAACGTGGATAATTATGTTTGTTTTGTTGTTCGCAACTTCAATTTCGACAGTGGACTTCTAAGGAGTAACGACATCTACTTAGTCAATAAGAAACAACAATGAAATGGTCATGATTTAGCAATTGATTTTATGAGCATTATCATGAGCTTTCTGTCTCCCAAGGATGAAAAGAATCGTTGAAGCAACGAAAGTTGCTTTGAGCGAAAAACACGTTTTTGTTTCGTTATGAGTGCTCTAATTACCTTTCATGTCCTATATCGAAACAAAAGTAGAATTGCATATCCTTTGAAGACTATCAGATGATTTCATGTCTACGAATTGCGCCGTCCAGAACTGAAGTGTGAGAGAATACTATGGACATTTAAGGCAAGGCATTTGAAAAGACCTGCATTGACAGGTGATTGTAATTGCATGTTCTTGTTCCATTCTAATGGACAGAAGATGTCTGTATCGGTAAGATAGTTCAGAAGTTACCGTACCCTCTCAAAAAGACTACGAAGCCAACACCCCTTCAGGCTTGCTGCAGTGTGTAACAGACTAATACCCTCGAAATTCAATTGTAACCACCAACCAGGAAAGGTGTGGGACAAGATAAAAGTGGGAAAACAAAATAAAAATCAGTGTTCACTTTGTCCATTCAGTCACACACTGTTCATTTATGGTTGTTTCGTCTGTTTCATTGTTTGGTTCTATTGCTGCTGGATATGACAATGAATTGCTCTCTATGCAGTCTATGAAATGATGTTATGTATTCTATAATCTTATAAAAATGGTCTTCAGCATGCAATCCATCTAGATTGACGGTTGATTAATTTAACTACTAGTACTTATAGACAGTAAACTTTTTCGTACTATCTTAGTCTTACATGTCAATAACATACGTGATGCTGAACTCAGGAACAGATGCTGAGATTCCTCAAGATTTGATTAGTGATCTGCCCACAAATGTACTACATGGGATCCTGGAGTTCCTTCCGCTACGAACTGCTGCAAGGACAAGTTTGCTGTCACAAAAGTGGAGAGATATTTGGCCAACACTTCCTTGTCTTGTGTTTGATGCTCGTTTCTTTCGAGCTGTGCTCAAACTGCATAATACGTATTATAATAAGGGTTATGATAACCTTGAATTCATTAGCATTGTGAGTAAAATACTCTTCGAACACCGTGGCCCAATTCACAAATTCACTCTTACCATCCCGCGTCGTCTTAAGGAGAAGCCAGATATTTCTCAGTGGGTGTCATTTCTTTCAAGGAATGGCATCAAGGAACTCACCCTACAAAACTGGTACAAATCAGCTCTTACATTACCCTTGTGCCTTTTCTCTTGTGGCGACTTAGAAAAGCTAAAGCTTAACTTTGGCATATTTCATCTACCTCATTCTTATAAGGGCTTTAGAAATTTACGATGTCTTGAATTTGAGAATATTGCTTTCGAAGGGGATGTATTTGCTAGAGTAATTGCGGGCTGCCCACTTCTTGAGAAATTGAAATTACGGAAATGGAGTGGGTTTGATAAGCTTAATATCAGTGCACAAAATCTCAAGTACTTGACTATCTCTGGCACATTCCGGTCTATATGCTTCAGTGCTTGTCAAAATCTCTCGTCTGTTTCAATAAGTTTGAAGGAAATGGTGAATAATTGTGACAACAATGGAAAACAGAAGTTGATCAAATTTCTAACGTCATCATGTGATGTCGAAATGCTATGTTTTGGAGGTTATTTTGTGAAGGTATGACATTCTGCTTTGATTTTGTAGCTCATAATCAGTTAGTCACTTGAAAAGTATGTTTCTCACAGCCTTTCGTTTCTGCACCATGCTTTGAAGTTCTTGGCTGCAGGTGATCTTGCTGCATTACTTCCTGTACCTTTCAACCATGTAAAAGTTCTTGATCTGTCAAGCATGGGTTCTGATGTGGAGCTCTCTTGTGTTATTGGCTTCATCCAAAGCTGCCCTAATGTTGAAGAACTAAATATCTCTGTAAGTTACCGTAATTTTGCTTGGGAACAGATTAAAATTATATGTCGGAAATGCAAAGAAATAAATTCAGATTGTCAATAGTAGTAACGTCACTTAAGGTTCTACCACTGCTTGTGGTATACATGATTTTACAGTTTACACCTACTGTCTACTCTTTGCACAGTTCATACAACAGGTCTCACTTTTTTTTTTTTTTTCTTTTTTTTGAAGTGGAAGTATTTCCGTCTTTCTCTTTCTAGCCGTCAATTCTTCTGCACTAGAGTACTAGGTAGAAATCCTACTAATGGATTAATTCTGAAGCCCACACACTAACAGAAATTAGAAAAATGAAAAAAAAAAAAAAAAAAAACAAAACCAGCAACAGCTTAATCCATTGCTAGGCCTAGTAACTAGTAGCAATGAAATCGTGTTATTATTATGTCCGTTGTTGTGCTACTGCATCCATATTCGTGAAAGAGTTCCGAGCACAGTGAAGCCGTCATCATCACACATTACATCAATTTGTTGGGGGAGGGGGATTTTTTTTCGTAAAGTTTTTTCATAGACATCATAAGTAATAATATCCTACCACTTTCAATGCCTTCGTTCTTTAACCATCATAACCTCTTGGTATTACCCTCAGAAGATTGATTCATCTCACTAGAAAATTTCTCGCAGTGTCTTTTGTCAAATACGGACCTGTCAATTAAAATTCCTCTGCCATCATGTAGGAGAGTATTTCAATTTTTTTTTTTCCTCCCCTTTTGAACAGCAGATTTGAAAGCTTTTATTGATAGACAATGATTCGCCAAGTTACAAAGCAACCAAGTCCAATAGCCCTAAGACCTAATCAACATTACACCTTAAGTGGCCTCAAGTTACATCTAAAAAAAAAAAAAAAAAAACAAAAAAGCCCCTAAAACTCTTTAGCTCTCTTCATGAGTACTATGCCTCGAGCGCTAAAGCTACTACTTGCAACCAATCGCATAGTACAAGAGGTGATCTACATGGAAGTTTCATAGTCATTATTTTTCTTTTCTTATTTATGACATTCGTTTTGCACTAGCAGTGCTTCATAACTAATCAAAACTAATTCTTCGTATAGGTCACTGCAGAAGCTGATGTTAGCTCGGGTTGTGAAGTTTCCTCTGAATTCCTGAGACTTCATACTATCAATGCTACACTTAACAAAGGCTCAGATTTGGAGTTCAAACTAATAGAAAATCTGGTTGCCTGCTCCCCTGCGTTGGAGAATATTTTTCTCAGGGTGAACGAGAACGTTGATACGCATGCAAAGTCGAGGGTGTCACGGAAATTGAAGCAGTTGCATAAGGCATCTCCAAAAATTTTCTCTACCATTTATGCGACTGGCGATGATTATTCTTCTGAGTGGGAGTCAGATAATGCAGATTCTGATGATTATGGTTCAGACAGTGATGACTGATAACGACCATGACAGCTCGATTTGATAACTGCTTCTAATGTACTCTCCCTATTTTCCTTAAGCGATTCGCAAGTCTTAAGAACTATTAAATGCTCTGATAATAATTATGGTTTTTCTTTTTCAAAGGTGCATGAGTTTTCAGTTATTCATATTGCAAATGAGATTTGAACCTCATAGAACAGTGAGAAGTTACTAAATATGATTGCTAAAGGGGCATTTGATTGTGCCATTATCATGCTTTAAGAAAATTTACTCCTCTTTTAAATGGCTTGTGATTTTTGATGTAAGTTCTGATCGAATTTGTGATGCGGCATAATTCAAATACAAGGGTGCCTTTTTCGCATACCAGTGTAGGTGATTGATTCGGAGAATTGACTGTTCCAGGATGTCCTTTGTGCATAAATGATCAGAGTTTAGGTGTAGTTCAAGCAAAAATAATGGTTATTTTGTGAAGCCACATGAGAGTGGACTCAAAATCGAAACATAGCCCGAACAGACAGGCACGAATGACACCCGTTTAGTGTCTGATCAAAATTGCAACTTGGGCAACCTCAGTGTGTATATATTTTTTTATTCATGCAAAATAAGGGTAATTTTGTGAATTCACAAGCCCCGAAACCAACATAGGGTTCAATGATAACGCACATCGAAATGCTGTTATCGCTTTTGTGTCGGGTCAAAATTGCGATTCGGCCCTAATGCGGAAGCAAGGGCAATATGGTCCTCAGACTTGAAGGACTGAGAGGTTTGGTGGGCGTGGACTTCTTTGGAGCGGTTGCACTTGTCACGGAGAGCCTCGCTTTCCTGGAGAAAGGGAGCTGTGCAGTTTCTTATGAAGAGAGGATCAGAGACTCACTACAAGAGATATTGTCAAAGAGGGCAATTTTTTAGAAATGAAGAAGGCAATTTTTTATTGCCCTTTTAGTTACTTCATTTGAGGCAACTCATATTTGCCCTCTTTGTTTCACTGAAAGGAGGCGAGATTTTTAAAATTGCCCTATTTGAGTAGCCAAATAGGGCGAAAAAACTTGTTGCCCTCTAAAATAAATATCTTCTCACTCTCACCCTCACTTTACATAGTTCCTCACTACTTCCTCTCATATCAATTTCCAGTTTCCTGTCACTTAAAATGAAGTTGCTCGATTCCCTCCGATACTTTCTCACAGTTTGCAAGTCGAACACAACGATTTCCAGAAATCGCTAAGC
>ONZA01020654.1:0-13758 GCA_900322205.1 Kewa caespitosa
ATTCGGCTTAATAACAATCGATTAATATATTTCCGATTATTGGACATATTGACCGAAAGAAAAGAGATAGATGGACTTTAACATTGTTAATACAACTTATGAATAATAATAATTCCGATTTGGCAAGCTGTAAAAGTGAGCTTGAGCTTGTACATACACAATTGTAAGTAACTATATGGACATGCACGGACAAATATTTAATTATGCTTACTTTGGACTTTGACGACTGGACAGTATCATGGACATACAAGAACCTTATTAATTCGAATTCCTGGACTAATAGGTGAGGACTAAGATCGAACTGCTAACGAGGTAACTTCTATGTCTAGCGCATGCAATCTCGCCTTTGAACAAGTAATATTATTTTCCGTCGCTTTGATATCGTTTTCCTTCTCATTATATATGCTTTGGTGAATTACCAACCATCTGATTCTGCTCTCATATGATGAGGTTGCATGCTAACATTACGTTATTGAACTTATGTTTTCTGATTGATAATGATAATCATTTATTATCATTCAATTTTCAAAATTATTACCGAAACTCTTACCCGAGTTAAATTTTCAACACATGCATGAATTTGTTTATGTGGTTTGACAAAGATTACGATTTCTGGATTTATCAAGTTAAATAACAAAGACTTGCTATATCTCCAAAATGATTTAAATCAAATGTTTTGAAAGACTCCGAAAATACTAAATGGGATGAGCACTTTCTGTTTTGTATGGTGCATCGATCCGCGAAAACTTCAGCGCCTGTTCAGGAGACGTCCTGTTTGCGGGATTTATCCCGTTCTATTCTATTCTATTCTGCAAGCGGAAACTTCGGCTTGATCTGAAGAGAAACTTCCGTCCGCTCTCCCGAAGATATCCGAAGAAATATTGATAAGTAAATGATGCATTTGATTCTCTGATTTAAACTTGTGTAAAAATGTCGAATTTATATTCGTATATCTTGACACATTTCTTGCTTGACATTTTTCTCGTTGAAATATTTATGGTTTCATTTTCAAGAATGTTTTAGCTTGCTATACTATATCTCATATGATTTGATATTTTCAAAAATAACGTTTTTACATGCTAGAATAGGACTTACTGGGCCTCGGCTTATCCTTTAAAATATTTATATTTTCAAGTGCTGAAGCGGGATCTGGGGATGCATAGATGTGAGGTTAAGCTTGCTAAGCCATGAAATTGGCAAAAGTACAAATAAGGAAATTATTCCAGTTTAGTTTATGTAATAGCTTTATTTTAGCATGATCTAGGTAACTACTTTTGGTTTAGTCAAGGTGACAACTATATCACTTGACTAACTCTAAATATATATATAGAAAGGTACTATTAGTATTATTATCGTTCTGTCTGGCTTCACGTCCCCTTTTATGGGCATGGCAGTAACGTCCGTATAATATTTAAATGACTTCCGCTGCAAAATAGTGACTAAATTACCCATAATCGGTATATAAAAAGTAGGGCGTTACAAGGTCAACCATGCACCTGGGTGAAACGGTTCGGAAAGCTTAACAGTCAGCGAATATGAGAAAAATTCATTTCAAAACCAACGATTATGGTGGTATTCGCTGGGTGCCTAGCGATAATTTCCAAATTCACTGGGTGGGTAGCGAATATATGTGTAATCGCTGGCATTTGAACTCTCCTGCGCGTTAAGCCTTGGCTTTCCATGGTGGGCAAAGTTAATGGAAGGATCTAGAAGTCTCTAGGGTGAGGTAAAATGAACATTTTGCCCTTTGACTTCGTTTCACTACGGTTTTTATTATTTCGCAATTTAAAAACATCCAGAAAAGGTTCCTGTTTGGGCCCACTTCCCAAGGTCATGTTGATCGTTGACCACAGACCATTCAAGGGGCATTTATGTCAATTTGTGGCTAGCTGAGCATAACCATGAAGCGTTGACCGTTCCCGAAGAGGACCATCACCCTCCACAAAGAGGGAAGGGAGGTTTGAAGACCCTTTCGTTATTTGCTTGGCATATATGGATATTTCCACTAAGGGAATGAGGCGCTAAGGCATGAAAGGGCCCAAGAGCCAGCCGGCTCGGTGAAGCGCCACCTCCCCACCGGAAAGATCTAAAACCCTAGCAAGGGTTTGAGAGACCAAAGGCCCTATAAAAAGGATCAGCACACGTCTCAAGAAGGTACACACAAAATATTCTTTCATTAATTACGCATTCAGTGCACTTCTCTCTCAGCATTTATTGCTCAAGGGCATGAGTCTGAAGTACCTTACAACGCTTTCTATTTTCCCATCGGCCTCTCACGTGGCTGAGCATTTCATCAGTTATCCCTAACTGACTTACACAACAGAGGAACGATCCCTGGACCTCGCAAGGGGCAGTTCACGTTTTCTCTTTTACACGTCACCTCGGATCTACATGGTATACCTTGGATACCCTCTCCCCTCAAGTAGCCAAAGACACTTTGACCCTTTGAGTTTCAAGGGACCACTTTCACCACCAGTAAAAATTCCAAAATATTTGGCGTCGTCCATGGGGAGTAGTTAGTGAAAAGATGCATGAGATTAAGGAATAGCAAACACATCCAAACACCTTCACCAATTAAGGACATTTCTCACCACGATTCAGCCTCTGCTAGTTCGTCAGGGAGGAACCCTCCTCCTCCCCCGGGACTGGTAACCCACGAAGAAGTTGTCGCGTTTTAGGAAAACATCCTAGGGGATATGCAGAAGATGTGCATGACCGTGCGGGACACCATAAGAGGGAACAAAAAACAAGACGAAGTCGAAAAACTCACTCCGGGCAACATTCCTGACCCCGAGAGACGCGACACTTCGAAGTCCACCTGAGTTCTTAAGTCTCCCCCTTTCTAGTTTAGCCAATCAGTTTCATCCGATTCGCATTCTAAGGGAAGAAACTCAAGGCACAGAAGTAATCGGTCTGCTGGAAGTTCAGGAAAGGCCGACTATGACCTACGATACGACCTCGATAGGATTCGAAGGGAGAAGGCCATAAAGGCTCACAAAGAAGAGACGAACGACCTTAGGCACTTGTTAACGTTCAGAAAAGCAGAGAAGGAAAAAGCAGAGAGGAAAAAGAAGTACCATAGATCCTTTGGGGGAAATCACGAGCCCTCTAGAAAATACTCCGACTTGGGAGATACTTCGGATCTAAACATGCGGGCGCCCTTCAGTTAGGAGATCATGGAATACCCTATTAGCCTCAACACGAGGATAGGGAAAATCAAGAAGTACAATGGTACTACGTCCCTGAAGGAGCACATCGTGGCTTACGACACAACCATGATGACTAAGATCCGAAATGACGCTACCATGTGCCGTCACTTCATTGGCACATTGGAGGGTCGAGCACTGAGGTGGTTCACACAGCTACGAAGAACTCTGTGAGATCTTCATGGAAAACTTCATGACCTGCAAAAAAATGGAGAAATGCTCCGAATACCTCTTTGACATCACACAGGGAAAAAATGAATTCATAAGAGATTACGACAAGAGGTTCAATGACGAATGCCTGGAAATAACCAAGTTGGATCCTGTCATCACTTGCATTGCACTCATCAAAGGCATCATCCGAGGCAGTGAGATCCTTTAAAGCTTTGAGCACATGAAGCTCCAAGGCCAAAAGATGACCTTAGCTTATGTCTGAACTTATTCGTCTAGAGTCTTTACCACCTGGGAAAGATCGAGGAGAGACATGGTGACAGGCAATTACTGAGTTGATGAGTTTTGAGAAGGCTGAGGTACTTATCATGGAAAGCACAAGAAGATAAGGGTAGAGACTTTGAACGTTGAGAAGGCAAAGTTAAAGAAGGGCGGAGCGAACCGCGCTAAAGGGGGAAAAGCCGGGGCGAGAAAACAGTTCGATAAGAAGGCTCCCGAGAACCTAGCAGTAAATAAGATCCTGAACTGCAATCTGGAAGAGGTCCTGGCAAAAATAGACTCCAAAATGCTTCCCAACCCAGCCCCCATGAAGGAAAACAACAAGAGCTGCTTCTTCTACAATTACCACAAGACCAACAGCGCAGCACGAGATACTGCAGAGAGCTCGACAATCTCCTTGAAGACCTGACCAAAGATGGAGAGATCAACTCCTTCCAGAAGGATGCAACCACTACCTCCATCCGGCCGGACTAGGGGGCAAGTGAGAGTTCCACTTCCACCTCGGATTCTTACAAGGTTGTAGTTATCTCTGGTGGTCCGGCTATAGGAGGTCTCACCAACAAAGCAAGACGAGCACATCTCAGGTCCCTCGACCAAATCCTGTTGATTGAGGAAGTCCCCAAATTAAAGAAACCCATCTACTTTAATGCATCTGATGCTCGCCCACTACAGTATCCTCCTGATGACCCACTGGTCATAGACGTGAAAGTTGCAAGTACTCTTGTAAAAAGGGTACTCGCAGATACCGAATCTCAATGGGCCTCATCACCTGTGGATGTCTCAAAGACCTCGTCTATTCAGCCGATAAGGTCACGCCCATCAGCCACCCCGTGATAGGCTTTGGAGGGAATCAAGTCATCCTAGTAGGAAGCATACAACTACCCCTAAGAATTTGAGCAAAGAATGAAGCAAGGCGCTTTGTCTTTGAGTTTTTGGTTGTCGAGGTACCCCTCGCATACAACGTACTGCTGGAAAGACCATCCCTCAACAAGATAAATGCGCACATCTTCATTGTGCTACTAACGATGAAGTTCCACCGAGACGACGACGAAGTAGGTAAAGTGTGCGGAGATCAAAAAATAGCTCGATCTTGCTAAGTCCAATGTCTCAGCAAAGGCTCCCTAGAAAGAAAAGAGGTCCCCTTAACATGTCAGGGGCCAGAGTCAAAGAAGAGGAAAAGGGACAACGCCGTTGTCCACAAAACAACAGGCCCTCAAGAAATCAAGTCAAAAGACAAGGGAAAGGACATTCAGTGCCAGATAGTAGATACCCCTTCATCCGAACTACTTGATGTTCGAATTGAGGAATGGGAGAGCCAAACCTTCAGGGAGAAAAGTGGAGGTCATCTTGGAGGCATCTCGGCCCAAGCATGTCAGGTTTCTTGGTGACGACCTTGGTGAGACCACTATGACCGGAATTTCCGAACTCCTTCGGAATACCAAGACGTGTTCGCTTTCTGACCTGACGAGATGCCAGGAATTAGCTGGAAACTCATGCGGCATAACCTTGGAATTAATTCGAAATTAAAACCACTGAAACAAAAGAAGAGGTACCTCAGTGAAGAGTGGAGTAAAAGCCGCCACAAAAGAAGTACAAAAACTCCATGAAGCTAGTTTCATTAAGGACTGTAAGTATCTGAAATGGCTTGCGAACATAGTGATGGTCAAAAAGGCAAGCAATTACACCGCCTTAACAAGGCATGCCCAAAGGATCACTTTCCCCTTCAACGGATAGACAGGCTAGTCAATCAACGAGAGGCCATGATTTGCTCAGCTTCATGGATGCCTTCTCGAGTTACCACCAAGTCTTCATGAGCAAGAAGGATCAAAGCTCTACAAACTTCATTACCGATGAAGGAGTATTTTGCTAAAAGATGATGCTATTCGGCCTAACAAATGCAGGAGCTATGTTCTAGCGACTGGTACAAAAGGTCTTCAAAAACTAGATAGGCAGTAACCTAGAGGCCTACATTGACGATTTGATCATGAAGAGCGTCAAGTCGTCCAATCACGTGGACGACCTAAGGGAGACACTCGAAACCCTCAGGAAAAATCAGATTAAGTTAGATTCTAGCAAGTGTGTCTTCGGGGTGCGTGAAGGAAAATTCCTCGGATTTATGGTTAGTGAAAGGGGATTTGATGCTAACCCCGAGAAAGTGGAAGCAATCAAAGAAATGGAGCCCCCAAGATGCGTTTGGAAAGTCCAGTAGCTCACTTGATGTATTGCCGTCCTTAACCGCTTTGTATCCATGTCAACAGACAAGTGCTCTCCTTTCTTAAAAGTATTGAGGAAAGGAACCAAGTTTGAATGGAGGAAGGAAGCCCAGGGGGCTTTTGAAAAGTTGAAGTCCTACCTCTGCAATCTGCCCCAGATCTGCATCCCGAAAGCAAGAGAACGGTTGTTCCTCTACCTCGCCATATCCAAAAAAGTTGTCGCCTCCGTGCTGGTCACAGAGAGTGACAAGGTACAAGAGTCAGTATACTTCACCAGCCATGCCCTGAGTGGAGCAGAATTCAGATAGACGACCCCTGAGAAATTCGCCCTCGGAGTTCTCATCAGCTCGAGAAAGTTGAGGCCCTACTTCCAGGAACACCAAATCGTAGTCCTCACCAACCAGCCATTGAAAAAGCTGCGCGGCAGGTTGGAGTCCACGGGAAGGATCCAAATATGGGCCCACAAGCTAAGCAGCTATGATATTGTTTATGAAAACCAAAGGGCAATCAAAATCCAAGCCTTAGCAGATTTCATCGCCAAGCTTACACCTTCAGATCGGGTCTCGAAGGCCTAGGTTGACCACTGGTCCGTAAGCGTCGACGGATCATCCTGCAAGGCCGGCAGTGGAGCAGGAATAGTAATTTCCTCCCCTGAGGGAGACGTGTTTCAATATGCGATTAGGTTCAAATTTCAAGTCTCCAACAACGAAGCCGAATAGGAAGCCCTTCTCGCCAGTCTAACTCTCGCCCGCGCAGCAGGTGCCCGGAAAATACAAGTCCAAATGGACTCACAGCTGGTGGTTTCCCAAGTTTTCGGGAGCTACAAAGTTAGAGGAGATGGAATGAGAGACTACCTAGCAAAGGTGAAAGAGGCAATAAATAGCCTCGACGAAGTAGTCGTGAAGTATGTCCCCAGGTCAGAAAACTGATACGCCTCTAGCCCGATTTGCCAGTTCATCCATCAAAGGCCTACACAAGAATATCTTCTAGGAAGAAATTGAGAAGCATAGCATCGGAGAAGGGGTAGCCATCAATGTGCTAGACCGATATGACGGTTGGATGGACCCTGTCATCTCATACATATGAGATGATGTTCTGAGGATGTAAATGACCCAAGAAATGAAGAACAAGGCCAAATGGTTTGTCCTTGTGAATGGAACACTTTAAAAGAAAAGCTTCACTCACCCTCTCTTGAAGTGCGTATCTCGCACCCAAGGGGAAGAAATCTTACAAGAAATGCACTATGGCACGTGCGGAGCTCATCTGGGAGCCAGAACGATAGCGCACATAGTACTCTGTCTAGGTTTCTACGTTCCTACCATCCAAAGAGATGCGGTGGAAATGGTGAAGAAATGTGAAAAGTGCCAGTACTTTTCTCCTATACCTCGGCTCCGTGCCGCCGAGCTCACTCCCATCCGCTCCCCTGCCCTTCCATAAGTGGGGCATGGACATCTTGGCTCCCTTCCCCCCAGCCACCGGTCAGGTGAAGTTCATCATAGTAGCTATCGACTACTTTACGAAGGGGTGGAAGCTCGGGCGGTGAGAAGTACAACGATCACCAACGTGATGAGGTTTATCTTAGAAAACATCCTTACGCAGTTTAGGGCACCCCGGAAGATCATTTTTGACAATGGAAGGCTGTTCGACACTCCAAATAACTGAATGGTTAGAAGAAAACAAAGTAAAAGCTAGTTTCACAACAAAAGCTCGAACTCATACCAACAGCCAAGTAGAATCCGGCAACAAAACCTTGGTAACGGGGATCAAGAAAAAGCTAGATGGAGCCAAGGGATTATGAGCTGAAAAATTGATCCAGGGGCTCTGGCCCATGAGATCCACTGAAAAGGTCATCACGGAAGAAAACCCATTCTACCTAGTTTATGGCTCGGAGGCGGTTCTATCAATTGAGATCATGAAAAGAAGTCCAAGAGTGGCACACTTCGACGGGGAAAAGAATTCTGAAAGGCTCAGGTACCAGCTAGACCTACTACCCGAAGTTAGAAGCGACGCACTCCTGCGAGCAGAGGTATACAAGCTCAAGAAGACCCATGCATTCAATCACTGAACCAAGATCAGGAGACTCCATGTAGAAGACCTCGTGCTTTGAAAAATGGAGTCCATCGGAAGACTGAATGAAGATCAAAAGCTGACACCGAATTAGGAAGGCCCCTACAAGGTTTCCGAAGTTGTTGGGCCTAAGAGGTACCGCCTCGAAGCAATGGATGGACGTCAGATCCCAAGAACCTAGAACATAAATAACTTACTTAGATTCCATATATGAGCTGCATGTGGTTCATTCTATCTTCTGTCCAAGGGGTGGGTAGCCTCAAAAAGCCTCCTATCTCTTCTTTTCGCATATGAGGAGCTCATCTTGGAGTTACCTCGCAGTCGGCACCCTTTATTAGCCAAGAATAAAAAGTTCATTCCTAAAATTTATATTCCCAGCTTGTTAATTCACGAATACCATGCAACAAAGTCCTACCATGAGGACCACTTAAAGAGTATGACCCCACCACGGGGGCAAACACACGAACTACTTAAAAATAGGTCGAGCGAAAACTAAAGAATAACTAAGAAGACATCTTGATTTGAAAAAAATCACAAGTTAGCTCAATTAATATGTCTCACCCCGGGGGAAAAAGTAGGGATATAACCCACCCCTTCGTCAACTTCGACGAAAAATATTACCGCGAACTTGTCCAATTTCAGACGAAGAACACAAATTTTTGTTTAACTGGGGGCAATAATACTTAGTTTGACTTTTATTTAAACAAACACTTCAACGAAGAAAGAAAACAAACTCAAGAGAATTCATACTAAAACTGACGAAGAGAGAGAGCACCTTTCCATTAAGATGAGGCAAAATGCCTTTAACATTACAAATTACAAGGACAACCCAATTGCAGAAAGCAAAAATCAAAAACTACAGCTGAGGAACCGATAGACGAAGGACCGAGATACCTATTACATGATAGAGGACGACCTACACATTGCCATGTCCTATATGATAAATACAACATTATAGTACGAAGAGGCCAGTACGACCAACCCACTACCATGTCCTAGATAGCTCACCGAGCTACAGTGGATCTCCCACGAAACACAAAAGCCTGCCAATTACCATGTGTTCATCCACCTATAAATGATCTCGGAGAACACAGAGAGAACGAGCAGACCAATACATTACCATGTTCATATTTAGTGAGAGGCCCACTTAGATGACCTCGGCAGATCCTAGTGCTCGGCTTCATCATCCTCGGCCACTGATGACTCCAGATGAAGAGACTCATTACACTGGTCCTTGGGATGCCCCATGAAGCCCTTTGTACTAGAAGAGTGGCAGAGACCGACGTTTATGGCGTCAGCTGAACCAACCAGGGAATCAGATTCAAGAGTACGCCAAGACTTTCTCCAACTTGTTCCTCATCTCCGCAGAAGCTTCAGGACCTTGAATGTCCTCGACCTGGTTCACCACCATTGTAGCCTAGATAACTTTGAAGCTGACCTCTAATCCGAAGACCTTCAGAAAGGCCTCCACTAGCTGACCTTCTCTCCTTTTGGCCACCTCCTTCACCTCTTGGCGGAGGGAAGTCGCTTCAGCCACCCTCTTCGAGACCTCAGCCTTAGCCACCTCAGCTCTTTTCAAGTGTTCCTTGGCTTCAGCCTTGGCCTTCTCTAGGCGAGCTCTCATTTGGGAGAGCTCCTCTTCTTAGACCTTTCTCTCGACCGCTCCAGCCTCCTCACGTGCCTTCTAAAGCATAGAGTCGTGGGCTTTCAAGCAACCCTCGGCGTTCTCCAACCATGCCAGAAGGTCAACGTTGAGTCATAATAGGGCGTAGTGGGAAGTAGCTGAAGAAAGAAAATGTCAAGTAACAGATTCAACATTTAAACAAACGACCATCAAAGTCAAAAGTCAAAACTGGTAGGCTAACTTCAGCGTGATACTCCAAGTCACCCCCGGACTCATCTCCATGGCGATTATGTCCTCAACGGGGATGAAGTTTTGGATGACATAGTTCGCCATCTTCGTCTTCCCTTCCTTGGTGTGTCGAAAGTACATCGAGAATGGGTGCCACCGTTCGGCAACTCCTTCAATGTGTTGAAGTCAACCCTCACTGAATTCTCCTCTCCTCCACCGGTAGTCCCTCAACAATCTTGCCCTTGCCCTTCTCCTTGGCAGACACGGAACCTGTAGTGCATCCCCTTCAGACAAGGAAGTCCTCAACTTGGTCTCGGTTCGGGGCTTCTTCAAAGAAGTCCCCAAGATATCGGCCACCGTCTCATCCACATCATCACAGATGAGGATGGGGGTGGGGTCCGATGAGTTTCCCCTCGACCTCTTGCCTCCAGAAGACGAGGAAGATTTATTCCTCTTGGGCACGCCAACCGGGACAGACTGTAGAAAAAAGATGAATTATAAACTAACGAAGAGAAGTGAAAAGAAGTTTGCAAATACTCACCGAGTTGAGAATATCCTCATCCTCGAGCTTGAGGTCCTCGACCATCCTTGCATGAATCTCGCCAGTGAAGGTCCGCCTCTGAATGTCCTTGCTCTCCCCGCACTCCATAAGGGTAGCCATCGCCGCCTTTGCAAAGAGTGAAAAATGAAGTAATAGAGGGAACGATGAAGGAAAGACAAGCTGCGTGAGACAAACTGCTAAAAAGTACGTAGGCTCCACTTCTAGCTGACCCCAATGAAGACAAGGAAGACCTCATCTCCCAACCACCTCTGTGATGGTTGCCAATGCAGGGGCATCTTCACCCTGGTCTCGACCCCTGCTGACCCCTCTTCACTTCCCATCGAAAGTATTTTTGGGCGTCCAGATTGGCCTCGGTGAGACGAGCCCCCTCTTCTTGAAGGCCGAGCTCACTGACTCGACCGCTTTCCACGATGGAATGCCCTGTGTTAGACCATCGTTATTCCTCCCCTTAGGAAGACAAAGTAGTCCTTCAAGTTGTGGTTTGAGCTAGGATAAGGTGGCCCCACAACATACTCAGGTTTTTTCGTAAAATGAAAATACCCTTCGTCCCCTTCATCATGGAAAACCATAAACATAAAGTCGGTCCGACCTCATTTACTTTGCAATCCGCGATGAAGTATGAGATAATCATCTAGCTAATCGGAGCCAGCTGGTCAGGGGCAAGACTGTAATCATGCAGCAATGAAAGAGTGAAGGGGTGGAGGGAAAGCCTAAACCTAGCCTCGATCATCAATTTGCTCGCAGTGATACTAGACCATGGCGGTCTCATCACCCTGCTACTCGATCTCACCCTCACAAACTTCACATCGTCCAGAGATCCGAACATCCATGTGGTTGAGGCCACCTCCTCATTATCGATGGACCAGTAGCGCCTAATCTCCTCTCCCGGCCTTCTATTCTTATTCATAGGTTCTGAAACCAATACCTTAGTGGCCATTACTACTCTGCGATCCAGGAGATAAGAAGGTCGGTAGGCAACTGTGACACAGGAAGACGAAGGGCTCGATGCCAGTGCTGAAACCTGGGTACATAAGACGACAAAATGAAAAATAAAATCAACTTACTGGAGGACAAAGTTGAGTTGGGACTCTCAGCAAAAATAGCCCTTCGCCTCCTGCGAGAGCAAAGGGATGAAGGCTCGATAGGCACCGACACGGAGTCGTCAACAAGATCGAGAGGCCGCTCTTTCGTAAGCCTCTCGAGATGAATCGTTCCCTTTCAGGCTACTGATTTCCTCTTCACTGATCGTTGAGTCTGTGCCTGGGTCGCCGAGCCTACCGGAACTGAAGGTGAACCATTCCCCTTGGGAGGCCCATCACAACAAGGGGTTGTGGACCTTGTTGAGGGAGGGGGCTCTGCGCATTTTAGGCTCGAAGTGGTTTTACAATCCGACATATGGTTTAATTAAGGGGTTGGGCTTACCATAAAGACCCCTCCATTCTTTCCCTAAGGGATCCAATTTCTCGACATCCAACTAAACCCCATTTCGGTCAAAGGCCTTTAGAGTAGGTTGATCTATGATGCTCTCACCCCTTGCAAGACGACAAGCTACCTATTCGTTCTCTTTGATGACTGGTCAAACATAATTAAAAACAAAGACCTTGGAAAAAGAAATGCAAAGGGAGGCAAAGTAATTACGTGGGAGGACTAAAGCTCTAAATGAGGTAGTTGATGATTGGAAGCCTAAGTGTTTGAAGATTAAAGGGAAAAGTACTTGAAGATTACACTCCGAAGTACTTGAATAAACAAAGGCGAATAGCTTGAATTTTTGGGGATTCTCTCTCTAACGTGGGAAACTTTCTCTCTCTAGAAATTACTGAAACAGGGTAAGGGTGAAATCAGGACAGTTGGGCTTATTTATAGAAGGTCGGTCTCTGAACGGGTGAGACGCGTGCCCAATTGCCCTCCACGTGTCCATCATCCACCTATCCCAGTTGATGTCCCGACGCACGCACCAAGGAACAGTTCAGATCAGGTACCGACCTCGGATGACTAGGTTCGACCTAAACTGAGGGGCAAATTTTTGGGCCCATTTCCCAAAGGTCATGTTGATTGTTGACCACGACCCATTCTAGGTGCATTTCTGTCAATTTGCGGCTCACTAAGCATAAGCATGAAGTACTGACCCTTCATGAGGAGGACCATGACCCTCCACTGAGACAAAAGCGAGGTCTGAAGACCCTTTCCTTATTTGTTCTGCATATATGGACATTTCCACTAAGGGGATGAGGCGCTAGGGCATGCAAGGGCCCAAGAGCCATCAGGCGCCGTAAAGTGCTGCCTCCCCATAGGAAAAATCTCAAATCCTAGCCAAGGTTTGAGAGACCAAAGGCCCTATAAAAAGGATCTGCACACGTCCCAAAAAGATACACACAAAATATTCTCTCATTTGTTACACATTCATTGCATTTCTCTCTCAGCATTTATTCCTGAAGTGCCTGAGTCTGAAGTTCCTTACTACGCTTTTTCTTTGCCCCTTGGCCTCTCACGTGGCCGAGCGTTTCATAAGTTATCTCGAACTAACTTAGGCATCGGAGGAACGATCATTGGACCTCGCTAGGGGCAGTTCACATTTTGTCTTTTGCTGGTCACCTAAGATCTACAAGGGAGACCTCAAATACCCTTTCCCCTTAAGCAGCCAAAGACACTTTGACCCTTTGTTTAAGGGACCACTTCGACCCCCAGTAAAATACCCCGAAACAGTTCCCTAAGCAACTTATCATCATAGGGTCGTAGGGAAACACTAATTTGATGTCAACAAAAGCCCCCACTTTGACCGATGTGTAGAATGGAGATGGTCAAAGTATGTATCTTTTGTAAGTGTTGAATGTACTGAGCTTACCATATGGGTAGCTGAAAATGGTATGATTAAAGGTATATGCCCTCGTCCTTCGTGAAGGATAGTTTTGTTCACTTTGGTCAACAATTGTAGCACATCGGCTTTTTAATGATGTCCTGGGTCAAGATGAGGAGTTATCAACTTGTGGTGTCGAAAAGGACATTTGAAGATAATTGCCGACATCCTGGGGTTGGAAGACTATATGAAGAATAAGTTTATCGACATCTTGAGGTCGGAAGATAATTTTTTGTGCATATAGGGGCTTTTAGTGATTTCCCGAGTCAGAAGAATATGGATTTGGGTATTTCTTGACTACCCTAGTCAGGATGATATGAATTTGGATATTTATTGACTACCCGAGTCAAGATGATATGAATTTGGGTATTTATTGACTACCCGAGTCGGGTTGATATGAAATTGGGTATTTATTAACTCCCCAAGCTAGAATATTTTCATTTAGATATTTCATTGACCATTTGGGTCAAGGAATTAATTTTTTTTTTTTTTTTTTTTTTTTTATCGTTTGCTAACTCATTGAGCCAAAAAAGGAATCTTTTTTTCTTCTTTTTGAG
>ONZA01020670.1:0-10749 GCA_900322205.1 Kewa caespitosa
ATATACTGATTTCTACAATCATTTCTTACGTTTTGTGCAAGTTTGTTAGCTCATATGCCTTAGCACATGAGATTTGGGTTAGATTGTCAGAAATTGGCCAAGCGCAAACTTGTTTTCTCTTTCTAGACTAAATTCTCAAACACTCACATGCTTCAATTGCCATGTTACCCTCAAAGGAGTGTCAGAACTATTATAATCTGAATACCTCCATATCGAATTATCTAGAATACAATAATAGCAGAAGCGTACCTGAATCCCTAACTTTTGATCTTTGATCTAGGATGAAGATTAGTTAGGGTTTATGATCTTCCAGTTGATACACACGTTAAGGTTTCTCTCACTCATGATGGAATGTTAGGGAGATGTAACTTGTGTACAACTGGGGACCATTACCCTTATATTTATAGAATTCCTTAACCCTAATCAGCCCATCATTAATTAAGGTCAAAGCCTGCGGGTATCTACACAATTGGGCCCTACACTTTATAAGACGACATAGTAGCCCACTTTATATTAATATCCATAGGACCACTAATATTTGCGCCAGACTAAAGATAGCACATAACATATCATAAAACTGAATACTTATATTATTGGACATTTACATGTAGTACGAGTCCATAACCCACCAAGGAGTACCTCTAGGAAGCCTTCTCATTTCTTTACAAAAAGTTTGCGAGTAAATTGTATTTGTCATTTGTGAGGAGACAAGCTCGTATTTTCCTATCAAGAAGGCAAAAGAAAGGAATGTTATCCGATCTCCAGAAAAAAGAGCTGCCGCCAGTAGTGAGATGCTTTGTGGAGCCAGCGCAACTGCCAAGCTAAACTCGCCAAAGTGAGGAGAGTCCTCCTGGCGCCTATTTCAGACACCAAGCCATCTGCCTGGCGTAGGTGCCAACTTCAGCCGCCTTGTTAAGCCGCCAAGCTCGGTCTCCACTTGATCTCCCAACGAGGAAGCCATTGAGGCTGCCCGCCTGGCTGGCGCCCTATTGAATAGCTGCCTGAATGTGTCCACCTACGATAGATCATCCGCCCAGATACCGATGTTAACCGCCTGTAAATAGGTGCCACCTACCAATTACATCCACCACGAGCAACCCGAGAGGGGCGGGTCGTCCACCTGCCTTCTCAAGTTGAAGAGTCGACTCAGTACTCAGATGCATTGCGGACTGTTTGCTTTTCCGCCATGTGCATGAATCAGTCACCATGAACGGTGAGGGACGACCACACCACCTGAGAAGAGGTCACATCATGCTGACGAACTGGCACTATTAGAAACAGGTTCATCAACGACGGGAATTCCCATCGCGATCCTATCGTAAAAACTTGATTGCGACGGGATTTCTTGTCGTCACCCCGTCCTTGAAGACGGTCGTCGTAGTTGTGACTTATGACGGGAAACTCAACTCGTCGTACATTATCATTTACGACGGGAATAAAATACCGTCACGATTGCATACATCAATGACATGATATCCCGTCACAATTTTACACAACAACAACAGGAAATTCCCGTCACGATTTCACACAACAACGACATGAATTACCCGTCGAAATTTTGAACATCCATACTAATCCAAACCTAGGGCTCTACCTGTGCCATTCATTTTCATCAATAGAATATACATGATACTCAAAAGTTGATATGCTTTCAAAAGATGTCACATTGTATTATATAACTAGAAGTCTCTTATAAAAACCATCCATTACATATTGGTCATGTCTACTACACTAGGAAACAAAGAAACAGTCATGTCTACTACATAGGTCATGTATATTTGCTCATGTCTACTACACTAGGACAGAATTGGCGTGTTGATCTTGTGTATATGTGCTCACTGTGTATATGTGCTCACTGGCAGCCACAATTGCTCTTGTTCCTGTAGTCTATATGTGCTCCTGTATTGTATATATGTTATACAACATCTTTCAAACTTACCTAGCACTAATAAATGCTTCAAACTTCGCTGCCATCTCATCTAATCTGTTCATAAGGACTTTGCTTTATGCTTCCACGTCTTGTACACGACCAACAAGAGATTGGTTAGATTCTTTGGATCTTCTCAACATTGTCTCGAGCTCAAAATGATTAGGACATGGCCCTCTAAGATCTTTCGGCTTCACATCACCTCCATATCTAGCAACATGACCTTTCTTTTGAGCCCAAAACATATCTCAATCACATCAAACTCATCCAATTCAGGGTGCTCCTCCATCGTTTTCTGGATTTTATTCTACGAAGGAGTAATAAACTGAATCAGTGATCCACCATTTTAGTCTTTTTTGTTGTTCATATAAACATAATCAAAAGGAGGGCAAAAGAAAAACAATACAAAAATGCACTATCAAATGGAATAGAATCAGAAGAATCTTACGTATGTCATGATGGTTTCAGGTTTATAAAGTATATTCCCATTCTTGTGAGTCTCAAATCAGAATTTTTGGACCTGTCGTTATTGAGTTGTCGTTAATGATTCAGTTTTTCGTAGTGTGGGCCATTCAACGGAAAGAGGTTAAGCGCCAACGTCGAGGCGAGCCCTGGTCCAATTGCACCACTATACCACCGTATTTGCCGCATAGATGGCTAACGGCCAAGATTAGTTGTCCGCTCAAGATGAGTCATCTGCTAGCTCTCGAGGTCATCCGCTAACAGGTGGCACCACCAAGACCAGCCCAAGAAAAGGGTGGGTCACATGTCCGCATGGTTAGAGCGGTTAACCCAATTGCCTGCCACCATGGGCCAGTCCGCCTAGCCTCACCCCCTTTCATCTTGCAACTAGGCGATCGAGTTGGGCAAGCCTTCGCCCAAGATGGGCCATGAAGGAAACTGCGACCCGGAGCCATCGAGCCGCCAAATTAAGTGAGCTGTTTAGCCCTCCCACCAAATTCAATCGCCCACCGGGTCGGGTTTGCCTACCGCCAAATTTTGTGACGAAGCTGCCGCCATAAATGGTGCCACTGCCATTCATCAAAGCGCCATAGTAAATAGGCGTAGTAATTCTCGTCCTCGTTCATACAACCGTCGGGCTCATAATTAAGCCCAATCAGGTAAGTTTTGCTGATTGACAAATCAATAATACACAAAGTTGGTGCTAACTGTTGGGCGTATAACTTCTGCTAATATTGAGATAATTTACTTGTAGAAAGTTAGTGCTAACTCTTGGCTCTTGGTTTCTCATTAGCTAGAACTCATGTTAGCCTTTTCACGTGCGAGATTTTACAAAACGACATTTGCATGTTTCATAATGTTACTGTACACCATTTCGTGAGATCAAATGGGTTGCGAATTCTATCTTGTCATATATTTAAAGTTAGCCCTGGATAAATAATGTGATATGTTACGGAAGGTGTGGCTAGACCCATCTATCTTGAGATATGTGAGTACATTGGTAATGTGATATGCTACGGTGGGTTTGGCTAGACCCATTTATCTTGAGATATGTGAGTACATTGGTTCGTTGTTGCAATGTGTTGATTTAGTTTGGAGGAGCCTACTGCGTTTATGTACTGTCCTTAGTAAATGGGAGGTTTGTGCGTACTTAAGCTCGGTACAATTCATTGAATGCGGGGGCTAAGGTTTGCACATGATTGACCTAGGTTTGGATACCTTTCCTAGAAGGTGAGCCAAACTTGAGCCAATGATGCATTTTAATTCCTTTCCCGCCCGCATCTATGATGATTGCCGGAAGTGCGTCCACAACCTATGGTTATTGCTCTTGAGTTGGTCTTGGTGCTCAACTCAAGACCAAGGGGCTGGTAGTGTACACAAGCCATGATACCTCACCATATTTTAAGATTTAAATCATCACAGTGATGTTTTTGGTGGTTGGGGGGTGTCATAGTCATCTTGGATTGAAGTCATCGTTATCTCAGGTTGAGATCTCACCACTCTTGTAGAGTCATCCATATCATTATGCGTAAACTTACTCTATCATATATGACACTTGTCCACCCTCTTGGATTGAAGAGTCTGGTCTGCATTTGGCACATGATTAGTTTATTGTTGAGGCATGACTAATGGCTCCCTTGATCTGCTTGCTCAAAACTACCTTCAACTTCTTCATTTTACAAGGACAAATGGCGTTTCCTCAATCAAGCTAAGAAGACTTTCTTGTTGGTTTCACCAGAAGGACAAATGGTGTTCCCTTAATCAAGCCAAGAAGGCTTACTTAGTGAAGTGGCTCCTTTATTTAGCACCAACTCGGTGGCCGGTCTGCCATGTTGGCATAAAGATAGATAATATGCTCTTTGCATATGAGAGTGCATCTTCTCCTCTTGTCGAATTGAGAGTTGTTTTTATATGGGGCTTGTATGAGGCGAGCCATATTCATCGTGCTCCTCCTAATATGTAGACATCAAAAAAATCTAATTGGGTTAAATTAGTGTGCTTATTTGTCTTGAATGGTTCAAATCGAGTCACACATCTTCGGACCCATCTACATCGTCATGGGGCCAAGTTGTCTGCCGCACCATTTGGCGACTCCCTAGCCAGTGCCATGTTATTCTACACCCTGATGTCCAGCGTCCCGCAGTTTGGCGATCTGGGACTCGCTATCCGATGCCCTGCAAGGACTTGTTGTGTAATGCCTCGCAGTCTGGCGTCCCATTGTCCGGTGTCCCCACATATGGTGCCAAGGGACCCTCTGTTCGACGCTCTGTTGTCCGACATCCCACTGTTTGGAGCCCAGGGAATCGCTTTCCAGCGCCCAACTGACCGGTGTGTCTATGTTCGGCGCGTGGGGCCAAGTTGTCCATCCCACTGTTTGGCGCCCATCAGGTCAAATTTTGGCATCTGACTACCATTGCATCGTCTTGTTGACAATCGCGCCCTCTATCTGCCAGCATGCTGCGTTGACGCCTTTTAGTGCGATGCTCGGCGTCCTTACTGTTGTGTCATGTGATAGTAGGTATCATCTCGCGCCTACCATGGCACCCCGCGCTAGTTGTGCGGTGTTGAGTGGAATTCCTCACTCAACACTAGCATATGTATGCTTGACGATTTCATGTTTCCCACCCAAAGCTCAAACGTTTGCTCATATGGCTAACGCACCCAATATCTCATTTTTTGTGCGATCAATGGAGATGGCTAACAAAGTACTCTTAAGTCAACGTGAACTCGACTAAAGTGTAAGAGGACGGTAGGTGGTGCCATCAACAAAGCTCTAGAAGTGAACAAGGCAAGCGCCCTGATAAAGATGCTTAGATCCTTACATATGTATGTAAGAACAAGGCAAGTGCCCGGATAAAGGACTTTGGAACCTTAAAGTTTATATAAGAACAAGACAAGTATCTAGGTAAAGTTACTTGGATCCTTAGAATTCAAACAATGTAAAGCCCTGAGAAATATTCGATTGGGCATGAACATAGTAGTGGGATAGCACTACTTAGGTCGAAAGAGGCCACGCCCCATGGTGGAGGGTGAGCCTGAGATCAGCGAGACAAAGGTCCAATAGATACCTGGTTCAGCATAAATAAAGTAGTGGGATAACACTACTCAGGCCGGAAGAGGCCACACCCCATGGTGGAGGGCGAGCCTCAGATAGGCGAGATAAAGCCTCGATAGATACGCGGTTGGGCATAAAGAAAGTAGTGGGATAACACTACTTAGGCCGGAAGAGGTCACAACCCATGATAGAGGGCGCGCCTAGGATAGGTGAGATAAAGCCTCGAGAGATCCGATTAAACATAAAGAATGAAGTGGGATAGGCGACGCCCCGTGATAGAGGGAAAGCCTAGAGTGTAAGTCCTTAACAGATATCCAGTTGGGCAAAAAACAGAGTAGCCAGATGAGACTTCTTAGGCCGAAAGAGGCCACGCCCCGTGATAAAGTTCAATCCTGAGATGTCCAACTGTAAGTCCGCGGGAGATAACTCGATGAGCATAAGTAAAATAGTAGGATAATACTACTTAGGTTGAAAGGGGCCACGTCCCATGATGGAGGGCGAGCCTAAGACAGAGAAAATAAAGCCCTGCAAGATAAGTGGTCGGGCATGAATGAAGTAGCGAGATAGCTTTAATAGGCTTAAAAAGGCCACACCCTATGATGCGGGCGAGCTTGAGAGAGGTAAGATAGTTCCCCAAGAGGTATCTGGTTAGGCATGAATGAAATTGTGAGATAATAAACTTTGGCGGGAAAACGTCATGCCACATGATGTAGGGCAAGCCTGATATAAGTAAGCGTAAGTTACCGGGTGATATCCATCTTGGAGAGAAAGTAGTATTCAGACGCGACTACTTACTTAGTCTGGAAGAAGCAACTTTCCATGATGAAGGGCGAGCCTAAGAGAGGTGAGTCTGATAGAGGTCACACCCTATGAAAAAGGGGACGCCTATAAAGAGATGAAAGATCAATTGATATTTGGAGATGGGAATGAGGAGATATGCTCGCTTGTTACTTAGAGGTGAGTTGCCAAGTAATAAATATCCCTTCAACCTTAGATTGCCCCACGATTGAAGATTGCAAGGGCAAGAAGTGATCTCTTATTGCTTAACAGTGAGATACTAAATAACACGTTTGACCTCTTAACTTTGCTTTCTTGGCAGTCAAGTAGATGGAGCGTCCAAGTGCTGTAGTGGGATGCCTATGAGCCACACTCAAATAATGTATTAGGACATTCAATCTAGCAAATTGGCTAAGTCTTTCAAAGTGGGACACTTTAGGTCACTTGAGGGCAGACGCCTCATAACTCATCTTCGTAAGACGTCTTAGTGAGGCACGCCATGACGTTAGGGTGTATACCTCATGACACGGTCATTGTAATCCCTCTTCAGGAGGCACTCCAAGTCGTTTGAAAGAGCATGCCTCACAACTTGATCTCAGGCACACGATACATCACTATTGGAACTTCTTACTGATACCCACCGCCTCACATAGCATTAACGCTAGCCTACTCAACCTGGGACCCGAAACCCATATGGGCCATTATGATGATTCTTGGGGGCCGAATTTCTATGTACTGATGAAGTCATAATGTATGCCCAAGTCTTGGGGCACGATCCCCAACTTCGAGGAAGGGGCCTATTTTGAAGATATGTACGTACATTTGAGCATCGAGCACCTACGTGCTAGATATTAGGGCAAACTCCCTTATTTGTTATTACCCAATTCAATCTAACGCTTGATATTGCATTTATTTCTCCCCGAGTCTCAGGGCGCGTAGTTATGGATCGTCATTGAGTGATAACTAAAAGAAATTAAACGGGCAATACTTCTTTGGCAGAATTAGAGAGATGCCCATCAACCCAATGTTAGGTTCATCAAGAATTCAAGGGAATTCGGCTCATTAGGCCTCTACACACTAATGGCCCACCAAACATCATCCGGTACGGGGGCCGTGAACAAGTCTAAGAAAAGGCTATTCTACTTGGTTAATCTTCTCCTTGAGACGCCCTATCGTCATGTAGAAGAATTATAGACCGCAAATGGGGGGTCATTATCCGATGTGTTTAGGTCGGCTTGCATGCATGCCATGTGGTTGGCACATTTATCTCGTGTTGAGATCTGCCAAACTTGAGTTATTTGGATTACTAGTGATTTAAGGGCAATTTGTCTTGGATTTTGACTCGACATTGCCACAATTATCAGCTTAGTTAACATAATATCCGAAAATGGACTTGATTTGTCAATTGCTTCACAATGCCAAGCGTGCCCATTTTCCAGTTTGAGTGAGGCGAGTGAGTTGGAGACCTCCATAAGGGCAAGCAACTTTAGCGGCTAGCCACCCACAAAGGTTGATAGGTCACTTGAGTGTGAAAAACTCAGAGGCCAGCTTATCTAGTTTAAATGCCACTATATAGGGAAATTTTTCCATTACTCGCCTAGTCGGTGTGACATTTCATCACTCGTCAGAATCATTGTCGCCTATATCCTACCTCTATGGGTGAAATGAGAACGGTACCCCAAGATCAGCTAGTTGAACATCAATGACAAATAGGTTGGACATATGTTTAATGAAAAATCAATTGTACATTATTCACGTCCAAGTGCTTGATAATAGATGTCCAACTGCTTGACAATAGATGTTCAACTCATCTACCTAGGGGATACCATTCTCCAAGTACCCATGTGGGTACCATATAAAGGGCTTATCATAGTCGTGAATACGAGCGAACGATTCAATTGTCTGCCCTATGATATTGCACTAAATTGGCGAGAAGCTTGAAAGGGACAAGTTGTGCAAACCCGACGCCTAAGATGGGCATGAGAGGGGGCGGGTCATCAATTCCCTCGAAATCATCGCTACAACTCCGGTGGGTTCCCTTAACCAAGCGCGAGGGCGCTGAATGCCAAGTAATAAGATCTCCAAGGGGAGTATGGTTGGGCGGAGCAATCACCGATCGTTTCTTACAAAGTCTCTTAACATAGAGTTCTGGTGTTAGCTTTGATTCATGAGGTCACTTGGTGTGGTTGGTTGCCAACTCTGAATCTCAATGCGTGAGCTCAAATTGTCAAGATCCTCATCTCCGCTTGCTTTGAATATTCAAACATGAATTACAAACAAATGAAACACAAACTGAATAAAATTTTAAGAGCATGTTAGAGTTAGGGTTTACCAGAAATGGGGGTATGGCCGAGCAAGGGATAAACACGGGATGTGCACACCACGCTGGCATGGTTACAACCGCGACCACCCACTTGTGGATTCAACCTCGTGGGCAAGGACAATGCAAATGGGAAACCCGCTATTTACTGGGAAATGACGTCAATAAAGGAGAGAGAAAATAGGGACTAAAAAGGAGAACGATGGGTTTGCTCTCATGGTTATTATACGGACGGCGGTATTGGCGATTGTACTTGAGTGAGGGAGAAAGCACAGTGCGAGAGAGGGAATTGATTACAGTTTCTACTTTCTGTAAACATTTCACCCATTATTCTGTAGGCCTTTAGCGGGGGTCTCCTATACTGCTATCATATGCTTAGTGAACCAAATACATAGCGAGTAATATTAGGCCCGTTATCCTATGTAATCCGCCCCCCTAATTTACATACCTTTGATAGCGGGTGTCGTACACATCACTATTATTATCTTAGCGACCCAAACATGTAGCGGGTAATGTTACGCCCGTTATCATATGTACCCATCATAGTGGGCAACATTAATTTCATTATCATATCCATTTTCTTTCTCAAGTAAAATATAAAAATTACTTTCAATAATGTTTCCTTGCACACCCGTTATAAAAGGTATTATTATTTAAGCCCAATTTTGTAGTAGTGAATCAGAGGATGCTTGACGTGCCGAGTCTTTAAGGCCACCTCGATTTGTGAGCCCTCGGCGTTGTCTATCACTCATTTATTAGGCGCATTTCACTCGCTTTGATACACGAGGATGCCTCGACTTGGTTCCCTTACTTTGGTGAGTGGCAATTATTATCTTTAGTTAGGGGGAATAATCCCTATTTACCTTGGCGTTCGTAACCTTTCTAATTTATCTGCTCGCACTGAGATAAGGCCGCCGCAACTAGTCACTGCCCTCAGGCATGTGGTATGACATCATGTGTGCTGAGATAAGGGCACACTCCCTAATCATGGATTGTAAATGTGCCTAGATGAGGCCATCACATCTTATTCGCCGCCGCCGAACAATAAAACAATATTATTTTGCTCTCTAAATAGCTCATATGGAGATTTGAGTTGGTTCGATCTACTTAATCACTGGGGCCATTCTTTCAAAACGACCAAGGAGATATCTCACCTTCTACTAGGATATATGTGCAGAATTGGAAGTAGCTCCATCGCCAATCATGTTCCTTGCCTTGCATGCCTGACTTTAGGTCGATTGTGGCATTGGCGCCGAGACATTGAGCCACTAAATATCAAAGATCATGTTCTTCCTGTAATTAGTCGCCTTGACTATGGGCTAATTGAATTCTTGCTAGGGGTTATCTTCTCGTGATATATAGACACAAGGCGTGAAGGTATTTACTGGGAGACTCGCCAATTATATTAGGAGCTACATCTTTGTGCATTAGTGGAAGTGACCTGCTTTTTATTTTGGGGCCATCTTTGGGGTGCTGCCTTTGGCTTATCTCCTCGATGCCTTCTAGAAACTTTAGGCTCCACATGGTATCGGACATCTCTTGGGCAAGTACATAGACCCTTGGCGTGCAAGGTGGCACTTTAGGCGTATTGTTTAGGCAAGATCCTCAAGTGTGTTGCCAACACGCTAGTTGTAGTGGCGCTTGCCCTCTTTCCCTATGTCGCGATATGACCAAGTGCGGGGTCACAGTTTGGGAGCCATTTGTGACACGCTATCGTTGTCTCATTAGTTTATGGCATCTTGCATCTACTTTGTCCCATACTACCTGGCACCTAGTTGGCAAATGCACATATCCGTAAGTTACAATGGGCATGCTACTTTGTTGAGATTCCCTAACGGATTGTTGGGTTCCTTGGTTTTGCATGATAATAAACTTATTTAAAGTATCGTAGTATTGGTCTAATGTTGGTGTGTAGTTTGTGGTTGTTTCACTTCTTGTGCACAAAGGTTGAGCAAGATTGGGATGGCGCAAATGGAAGCTCGTGATGATGATCATAGCGTTGTTAACTAGAGCTTCTTGTACAGTGCACACCTTATAAGAAAGAGCAAAGTTTGTCAAGGAGATTCTAGCTACGAGTGACTTTGTAACTTGGTTATGAAGTTGTTGAAGGAACAGGTTGGAGGAACTGCTCCTTAACAACTTGGTACACTAAGTTACAAGAAGGCTTTAAAACCGACTTAATAAAACTAACGTGGTTTTAATTGAGCA
>ONZA01020684.1:1392-12999 GCA_900322205.1 Kewa caespitosa
CGTATAAGATCTAGAACCCTACATTGACAAATTTGAGGGGAAATTTTTTTGAAGTGATTAGAAGTCGGGCCAAACGGAGCCTAGACATTTAGATTTTGTGAACTATCACGTGAGTTAAGAGTGATCGATTAGTTATCAAGTTGTTGAGGTTGTTAGAAAGAGATGCTGATGTGGCAAATCTGTTAGTTGCATCATCTATATAAGTTGAGGTCTGTGCAATTTACAAGTTATCAGTTTATACATTCTTCTCCTCACCTTCTTCTTTCTCTCTCTCTTTCTCTCTCTATAACAGCTTCTCTTTCTAATGATTGTAGAATGAAAGCTTGATTGAGTTCTTCTTTGATCAATCCAGCTCAAATTGTCGCATTTCTCGAGTTCAATTCTTAAATTCTTAATCTGCATCATGCTATTAGAGTCAGCCACCTCTTTCTGTGCCCACAGTGGTAAATGTAGTGACACTGGTATTGCAGAGTTCACCAAGGCTAGAATCATCTAACGCAAAACCAGTCTTCGGGTGCCTGGTTAGCAAACTCAGAAAGGCTTATCTAGGAGAGGGTTACCTAGGAAAGGGCTACTTACAAGCGGTAATGTGCAGCCGCAGAGTCAAGGCGACCTAGAATGGAGCCGCCGAGGATGACGAGTGCGGACAGTGGTGGTTTCTATGCTCGATTGAAAGGTATGGGACTTAAGTCCCACATCGGTCTCATGGGGGATTGATGTGGCGTTTATGTAGCATGACGCAATCCGAATAGCTTTTAGGGTATGGTTCTCCTTCGGCTATATCAGTGGAGACCTATAAATCAAGTTAAGGTAATACATTTTTGGACAAGAAACGATCTAGTTTCGTTTGTCTGATATAAAGTATTTAGAAAAGCCCATTAGAAGGACCATGGATGATAATAGACCACTATCTGATGCTGGATTCTTGGCAACAAAATTTTAGCTCGAAAATGTTTCCAAGTTGGTGCCAACTTGGGCCAAGTTTCCAGAATTGTCGAATGAATATTTAAATAAGTCAACCTTATTTTACATTGCAGAGCTTTTGGGTCGTGCAAATGAGGTTGATTTTGCAAAATGGGGCTATAGGATGAGATCAATACGTTGGGGAACGTGTTGCAATTGACACAACTCTTCATATATTACAAAATAAAATCGAGTACAAAATATTTGTGAAAAATTTGAGTACGAAAATAATCATACAATATGCTCTAACTGTGAAAATATTAGGCATATTCAAATTAATTGCTCAATTGATAAACAAAAATTAAGAAATTTTGAAAATAATGTAAGAGATCAACTAATATTGCTGCAAATGATGTATTAAAAATAATCAAGTGCGTGCTTCTGACATTGCTGATAAAACTAACGTTCATGGGATGCAATGCAACATATTAGATGCCGGGGAGACCACTCACAAAACGGACTCACGTCGTATGTTGAACAACGTGAAGGATCTTGGTTTCAAGTACTGGCATGCAAGACACCAGTGCGGTGTCCCACCCTAGTGTGTGAGGTTAAAACTGCCTTAACCATATGTACAACATGTCCATAAAGCACCACAAGTAACGAACAAGAACATCATAAAACTAATTTAAATGAGACATCATAATCAGTAACGACCAACAAGCATGACATTTATTTCGTATGACATGCCTACATCAACCCACCACGAGCGGCATCTCAGAAGATGACATGTTTCCTAGCCCCACTTAATTTTGCAGCGTCCACATTTCCATCAAAGCACTATGTGTCGTGGCCCCAGCATGTAACATTTTTTCCATGTGATGACATGTCCACCTTTCCCGACACCAAAGCAACAACACACATATCATCCAACAAGCCTCCCCAACATCATAATGTGCCATGTCCAAATGCCTCCACAATATGTTGCATCTTCAAATGTTTGTGTCGTCCGCACGATCATACTAAACATGACGTTCGTATCAATTTAGTTCTCACCACAAGTTACTAGCAAAACACGAGCACATTCTAGCACCCGTAGAGTTCCCACAACCGTGACATCCTTGTCTACCCCAAAGGCTGTCGCCACACACTTGCGATGACTCTTTAGAAGCCAAACCATGGAGAACATAATTGAGCTAGATTTGATGACTAATTTCATGAGCTGACATACAAAATTCGCGTGTGGGTCCAAACCTCGTACATGATTTTAGACTAGCTTTTGCCTTATTCGCAACAAGCCTGAAGAAGTCCACAAGAGATGATCAACAAGCACATCATTAATCAAACATGCAAGAAATCATCGACAATAGTATCAAGCGACAAGTATTGGAGTTGACTCATATGACATGGTTCCATCAACTCACAAGGAAAGGCACGCCCCGACTGTGACACTTTTGTCCTTGGATTTTAGTACCCCACAAGAACTTCAAATAGTAGAATATGTAATATTGTAGAGACCAAGAAATGTCTATAAAAACGACTCATGCTGAATCAAAACAGATTTTGAGAATCTCAAACATGGAAAGTTTAACCATTCCATTTTTCCTTAAACCTAGCCATTTTCCACTTCATATCCCTCGTTCATAGTTATTTTTTTGGAGTATAACCCAAAAACTATTCCATTCGAGCTATAGCCAAGGAAAAATGAAGAGTTCATATGTACACCACTCGTCTACATGTATATCACGTCAAAAACTAATCTCATAGACATTAGACAATGTAGATTTCACAAAAGAATTAAAGAAATATGAAAATATCATTAATTGTTTGCATAAAACTGTTACAGTGTTATTAGTTCGTATTTTGCGTTTAAAACATGTGATAAATGGACCTAAAGAGATTAAGTTGCAAATTAGACTTCAAGAGATTTCCAACGAGCTATTGAAAGCCCGATTCCAATAAGCAACAAAGAAATAGCGGGCCTTACAAGATGGGCAAACTGTTTTGCAATCGCTAACGATCTAAGACGGAAAAATTTAACTAAACTACACTCACATTTAATTAGCAAATAATTCTAGAATGTTCTAAAAGGGACGAGAATACCTCGCAACGCCAGCCAAGATGCAATCTATACAGCAAAGATTAAGATTCAAAACATGCCTTATCGGATAAATAGAACAAGCATAACGAAACAAAAATTATTCGAACTTGAGCCTTAGATCATCTCATTTGGCCACGTCGATACGCGACCCCTTGTGTTCCGATCCGCCTTCAAATAATGCCAATTGGCACATTTGTCCCCTGTGTTGCCGACTAAACTTTTTGAATTCACATAACTCAAATTGACTCACTACGTTGTGTCGGTTGGCTTACAGGGTGTTCCGATCAACATCCTATGTTTGTCGATCTGGGGCTCTTTAGGGTTCTACATCAAATTATTTGAACCCCTTATCATCCCTTCATTATAAATACCCCCTCCATCATTTCCATTTAACACACCTCAAAAGCATCCAACCTACATAACACTCTTTTATAGCTTTGTGTTGGCAAATCTCCCCTACCTTGTGTTGACAAGTTTTCACTGTTATATCTCTTCTCCCATCATCACGTTCAAAAATTTAGAACTAAACCTACATTATTGATAAAATCCTTGACTTGCTCAAGAACTCAAACACTTGACTAACATCATCAAGTTCTTCATGAAAGGCTTCTCTTAAGTTCGGGATTTAAAGGGCCTATAACTATGCGACCCAAGGGCACCCATACAAGTAATTATTTTCTTATAATCACCTAAGTTGCATATAATCGAATTAAGGCTGTAAATTTTGACTTGGCTCATTAGAAAACAAAAGTCATCCTTTGAACATTTGAAGAACATGCAATTATTAATATTTTAATTGTTCAAAACACAAAATCACCAAGAATATGTTCATTGAGCAACTTGGCTAACTGATTTTTTTTGAACTACTTGTCATTTTAAGGTATATGTCGTTTTATGAGAGTTAAACAAGGTCAAATTTAAGATGCTTAAGTAGTGAACGCGATGAGACGACTGCATTCTCCCCTCCATCGTTATCTTACCCCCTATTTCAGAATCTCACTCCATTCAACATGGAATCCACGAGGCTAACCTTCAAAAGGATTGTGCTTGTGCTACAAAAGTTAAATTAATTGCCTTTAAACATTTTTTATGTGGTAAGTGTCTAAAAGTAATTAAATTGTGATTTCCATGTCTTCTGTTGTTTTCTTAAATTATATTTTTTTAAAATTACGTAACTGTAGGGGACACGACCGTCTTGTGGTTGGTAGAAAGTTTTGCACGCCCCCCCCCCCAAACAAAATTTATTTATTTTTTTTTCGTAACTTTTATCGTCTTAAGTGCTTGATGACACGTTTGGGGTGTTTTAGAGTCGCCACTTTATTTTAGAAAAATAAAGAAGCCATTCTTTTTTATACTTCATTCTCTTCCTAATGGGAAGTACTTTGACTCCTTGATCTTGAGACCAATGTCTAAGTTCGAGGGTGAAGGTACAACTTAGATGTAAAATGCATACAAATCACCCATTTTACAATAGCCTTTTCTAGTGATTTAGGAATTTACTTTAAGTATTTTGGTTCCATACAAGTTTATTTTCACCCTAATGGTTATCTAAGTTATGAACATTTTTATCATTTAGGTGATCACTTTGCACATGCATCCATATTAAATAAAATTGTCAAAATGCAATAAAAGAAAAATAAAATTAATTACATGTCCTTGGGAGAGGGAAGTTGCCAAATGGGCAAAATTACATCATTAGAAAGGGAAAAAAATGAAAAAAAAAAGATTAAAATAAAACAAAATAACAAAATATAATGTAAGTAATTAAACCAAAGAAAGCAATTTTGAGATTATAATTTTCTTTAGATTCATGACATGAGGAAAAAGCAAATAAAGAAGATAAATAAAATAAAAATAACAAAATAGAGTATGAGTCATAAAATTAAAGAAAATAATATTGAAATCATTACTTTCTTTAGATTCATGAAGTAAAGGATAAGAAGAAAAAAAAGATAAGATATAACAAAATGAAACAGAAAGAAAGAAAATAAATAAAAAGATTAAGAAAACCTCTCACGCATCGATATCAAAGATTTAGACTCTCGGGAGCCTAACTTAGGTCAGGATCTTCTTGGATGTTTCTCGCATGTAAACTTTGATTGCTTGGATAAAAATTTAGGCTCTTGGCAATTTGCTTATGAAAATTGAATATAATGTGATAAGATGAGAGAAATGAGATGACAGGTGAAAGTATATGAGTATAATGTGGGCAGAATGTATTAGGTATATGTCGTATTCTATCGTTAGGGAGGGATTTATATTGGTAGAGCTTCCCCCATTTGACTGTGTTGGAATTTAATTCACCAAGGGCCAGCGAATATGGTCAAATTCGTCAAGCATGCCAAGGAATATGATAATATTCGCTCGGTCTGAAACGATTTTTGGATGATTAACTAAAGATGAAACGAAATTCGAAACAAAACACCAAAAAAACTCAAGAGACAATGAATATGAATAAATTTTGCTGAGCTGTCCAGTGAATATGACCATATTCGTTGAGTCTCAAGTGAATACGGAGATATTCGCTAGGTCTCCAGTGAAATTCTTCATATTCGTTGCGCCTTGTTCCCTTTCATGCATTAAATTTTGTCGTCCGGATAGAACTACGTGGTTCTAAAGTCTTAGTAGAACAACGTGTATAGTAGTTGTTAGATCGTTTTAGAAGCTTAATGGTGGTTTGTTTTGACGTTTTTTTTCCATGACACTCCTTATACTCTTGAGATTGTAGGTTTGCGTGATAGAAAATGCAAGGAAATGAATTTTGAGGCTAGTTATCATCATTGGGTCATATAGTCAACACTATTTTAGGTGTCAGCAGATGCCCCCACCTTGAACAAGGCATGTAATGGCCAAGGTCAAAGTATAGGGTAGCTCAACTTTTATTTTCAGGGTAACTGCCCTTTTTCTTGGTATGCGCGAGATGTCCTAATACCAAGGTTTGATCTATCGGGTTTTAGTGACGTCCTAGGTTAGAATAGTGACTGATGGGAGGCTTTGATTGAGTGCCTGAGGTCAAAAAAAATTTTTTTGAGGGATTTAATTGACTGCCCGAAGTTAGAAATGCTTTTTCCCTTTTGATGGTAAATTTATTGGCTTTCTTATGTAAGAAATGATGGTAAGGGGAGCTTATTGATTTCTTTGAGTTCAAATACAGTGGCTAAGGACAATTTATTGACTTCCCAGGGATCAAAATAGTTCTTTTTTAGATGAGAAATTTATTGACTTTTCTATGTTAGAAATGTTGATAAGAGTAATTTTTTGACTTCCGAGGGTCATAATTTATTCATGGTGAGGAGTTTAATGACATCCTAGTGTCAGAAATGATTTGTGGGAGGTGTATATTGACATCCTAAGGTCAGAAATGATTTGTGGGAGGAGATTATTGATGTCCTGGGGTAAAGAATGATTTCAGGAGGAGTTTATTGATATCCCAAGGTGAAAGATGAATTGGTTAGGAGTTTATTGACTTTCTAGAGTCAAGGATGATATGGGAATGAGCTTATTGGCATCCTGGGGTCAAGGATAATTTTGTGGGAGGAGTTTATTGACGTCTTGGGGTCAAAAATAATTTCGAGTGGAGCTAATTGACGTCCTGGAGTCAAGGATAATTTTTGGAGGAGCTTATTGACGTCTTGGGGTCAAGAATGATTCAGGAAGGAGTTTACTGACATCCTAGGGTCTGGCATAATTTTGTGGGAGGAGCATATTAATGTTCTCGGATCAATGATAATTTGAGAAAGAGTTTATTGAAATCTTGTGGCCAAGGATAATTTATTGACATCCTAGGGACAGGAATAATTTTTGAAAGAGCTTATTGACTTCCTAGGGTTAGAAATGGTTTGTGGGGAGGAGTTTATTGACTTCTTAGGGTCAGAAATGATTTATTGGAGGTGATTGTTGACTTCCTGGGGTCGAAAATGGTGTGTTAGATGAGCTTATTAACATCCTTGGGTCATAAATGATTTATAGAAGGGTAAGTTGTTGGCTATATATGAGGTTGAAAGGAAGTTTTAGTGGCATTGCGGGTCAAAAAGGTTTGGAGAAGTTTAAGTAACATTCTAGTGCGATCTTGTTTGACTAGGATGCTTGAGGCATGACGGATTTTTATAGGAAGCTTGGACTTTTTTACAAGTAACCCTTGCATTAAATGCTCTAATGGAGAGTTGATATGGGTATGACGTTCTCGTGCACTACAAAAAAACGCCCTAACATTGACGGAATTTTCCATCGCAAAGAACCAAAATTCCGTCGCTCAAGGGAGTTTGCAACGGATTTTGCGACGAAATTTTCCATCGCAAAATAGGTCCTCGCAAAGCAATTTAGCGACGGAAATAAGACATTTCGTCGCAAAGACTATGACGGATTACATTTCCCTCGCTAAGACTGTTTGCGACGGAAATTCTAATCCCTCGCTAAACTTAGCCACGGAATTTGACAATCCCTCGCTATGCTTAGCGACGGAATTTGACAATCCCTCGCTAAGCTTAGCGATGGAATTTGAGTTTCCCTTGCTAAGCTTAGCGACGGAATTCGCCTTTCCCTCGCTAAGTTAGTGACGGATTTCGTCATTCCGTCGCTAATTAATTTTAACGACGGAGAAGTGCATTCCCTAGCTAACCTTAACGACAGAATTTTGTATTCTCTCGCTAAGATTGGGAGGCAGTAGCGTGGGGGAGTTTCTGGCTTTCAATAGATACCTGTTTCAATATTAAAAATTGAGTACTTCATAAACATAGAATAAAAGGAAGTCTTGTCACATCCAAATACTATCATATCTAAAATATTAATGTCATCAAATTTAAAATACAAGTTTACTAAAAAACAAATACACTAGTCCAAACACTTAGAATCTAGCTAGGCCATTAGTCCGGCCGAACCCGAGCCAGGTGGAGGAGGATGATCATGAGGTGTTGGCAAGTCTTTTCCACCCCTTTGACTGTGTATCACTCTAGTCAATTCTGACGTTGTAGAGCATCGAATTGTGTCTCTTGAGTTGTTTTAAGATAGTCAATGTTTGCATCGTGTGTTGTCTTTACTTTTTCAATCACATTCTCTAACTCTTTCACATGGCTTGAACTCGCACGGTTCGACCTCGGTCTCTCATAGAAAAGCGGCGCAGTTGATCCTAGACCATATACTCTTCCTTTGTCATTCCATCCACCCATGGCTTCTAACAACAACTCGTCAGCACTGCGAGATGCATCACTTTCCTCTGTCAACTTGGTATTCGCCTCCTACAATAACAAAATTACAACACCATTAGATTTTTATGAAAAATAACGCATACTTTTTGAACTTAACAAAAAATGTTATATAAATAACACAAAACTTTTTGACCTTTCATCTACAAACTTGATGATCTTGTTGTCTTTGTCTCTCTTCACATGCCCTTCCATATACACCTCCGCCGCACTAGGTTTGCGATTAAGTTTCGTTGCCTTCATATAAAAATAAAAAGTAACCAATCAAAACAACACACCACCATAACATCAACAATACACTAAACATGCAACAAATATCAATCATAACAACAACGCTATACCACCAACAACATCAACTCCAATATCAAAACTAACATTTCATACAATCTACACCAACACAACACCACTACAACATTTCATAACACCAACTACACCAACACCACACTAACACAACACAAAACATGCAACTACCATAGCCTACACCAACACTACACCAACACAACTCCATCCACCAAAACCAACAACCAATAATAACAAATAAAAACAAACAACAATACCAACAATATCAAAACCTATACCAACAATATCAAGAATTATACGAATACAACTATATAAAATTTCATTTCAATCAAAACCAACATATCAAACCTAACACCGCCAACATAACACCGCTAACTAACACCACCAACATGACACCATCAACCAACACCACCAACATGACACCATCAACCAACACCACCAACATAACACCAAAGGTAACCAACACCATTGGTCAACACCAACAACCAACAATAACCAATCAAATAATAAGATACATATATCTTAATTAAATGTAGTAGGATTACTAACCAGCTTCTTCTTCAAGTAAGATGTAGATATAGAGCCTTGACAATGGAGTGTCCCGGCTTTCTTACATTCCATCTTATTTTTCCTTGCTTAATCAGATCTATGTATAAACTCTTGATCATCGGTTCTCTTCTTCTCCAATGCGGAAAGGACAGCTGCCGGTATCCAATTGGTTTTCACTTTTGGATCTCGCCCAACTTTTGAGATCGTATCGCATAGTCGCTTCTTCAGCTTTGCCGTATAAGCTTTCTTCACAACTTCAGCATGTTTAGGATCCCAAGAGAATTATCTCTATAAGAAAATAAAAAAAGAAAAGAAAAGAAGTCAATAATAGGGTGAAAGTCATTAAAAAATATTTTTTGACTTTGCAAAGTATTCCTAAAGTGTCGCCACCATCTCAACCTAACTGGAACATGAACTTGTGAATAACAAGTATACGGATGCTTGTAATAGGTCTTGAAGTTGTTTGTGACCGCCTCCACTACAAAAGGGACATCAAACCCATATTTGAAAAGAAAATAAAAACAATCACTAAACATCATGTTAGTCATAAAAAGTAATTTAAACCACACATAACTAACAAAAAGTAAACTTACCAATACTCCCCCTCCTCGCCTCGAGGAATTAAGCAATAATCAACCTTAGCCGGATTTCCAGTCTCATCACAAGGGTGCACCTGAGTCTCATCGGAATCTTGTTGATGCTGCTTACCACGACGGATTTCAAGTCGTTGATCCGTCTGTGGCACAGATGAATCATCAGCTTCTTCCTCTTCAAAATTCACTTCTTCATCCTCCTCATATGTTTCTGGTTCTCGTACGGGCTCTCGTTGATGAATAGGTTGTCGTTGAGAAAAGACGTGTCGACGTGGAGGCTTCACAACTTTTCCGTCTGCACCTCTCGTTCTTACCATCTGCAATTGACAATTTAGCCATAAAAGATAATAAAGAACATTGTCATACAAATATTCATGGTCAATGGTAGGCACACACTTAAAGAACGACGATTGACAACATGGAAAAATGAAAACCAACATCTTATCAATAAGTACACAACACCGAATAAATATATTCCAAAAGATACAAATGAATTCTCGATTGACTAACAAAGACTGAAATCATTAAAAAAGAAGTCAAAATAAGAGATCTTCTTCTTTACTATCACTTGAAGATGCATCATTCTCAATTGCTTCTTCACCTTCTTCTTCTTCATCTTCTTCTTCTTCACTTTCTTTAACTTCCTCAACTCCTTCTATATCTCCTTCAGTATCTCCTCTTCCAAATCATTTATATCACCCTCATATCTCTCCTGACCAAATGCATCAATTACCATGTCCCTATATGGATTGTTAGACATATGTACTAAAGAGGAGGACGGCTTGTGAATTGAAGAAAAGTTTTCATCATCAACATCTTCCTCCCCGTGATAAATCCATTGGTAATACCCTGAACAAAATCCAACTATATATAAGTGTTCTTTCACAAATTCGGATCCTTGTATGGTTTGTTCTTACAATTATTACATGGACATTTTAACAACCCATCCTCTAAGACTCCGTCTTTCTTACAACCCTCACTAATAATCTCATCAATATTTTGGAGATAATTCGGACAAATCCATTTTTCAACATGTCTCTTATACATCCAATCTCGATCTTTTCTTATCATGATTCTGCAATATCAAGTAGAACTACTTTAATTTATACTTAAGCTCAATTATTAGCTTATACAATTAATTAACAACGAACATATTTTTATATTCTTTTTTGATGAGGAACTAAATTCTATAACTACATCAATTTATTTACTTAGATTCAATAGCTTGGAGAAATGTTAGAGGAGATACAACTAATACAAGTGACCTAATTTACCGACTACAACTAATACAAGATACAACTCATAATATATAAAATTTATAGGGTACTTGTATTTCCTCATTTACCGAATCATATTTCATCAAGTTACCTAATACATAGAACTAATAGAATTCATTTTACAATCTATTAACCACAACCAAAATCATGATCATAAGAACCATACACATCAAAATCTCAAATCATAATTAAACATAAAATCATTAACATCAAAATCCCCAATTCATAAACATAATACCATACACATCGAAACACCAAAATCATAAACATAGTATCATTACCATCAAAACCCCCAAATTATGAACATCACATCATTGACATTGAAAAACCTAAATCATGAAAACTAAATCATGAACACTTTACCAAATCTACATACTTTAATCAACAATATCATTTTTATTAATAAATTTATCAATAAACTAAACTAGATATGATGAGAGAAAGAGATAGTCAAAACCCTAACCTCAACAAATTAGGGTCTCAGGGTGGGGCGACGGTCTAGGCGGCTGGTTGCCGTCGGTCTCTAGCCAGTGGCAGGGGAGCGGCAGAAGGCGTTCTGGGTGGAGCGGCTTTTGGACGGGCGGCGAGGAGGGGGGTTTGGGGTGAAATGGGTTTCAGGGTTGGGGGGTTGTTTGAATTAGAATGTGTAAATGGTATCGGGGTAGGAGGGTGGGTTTGGTTCA
>ONZA01020705.1:1298-13659 GCA_900322205.1 Kewa caespitosa
TTTGTAAACTTATAAATACTTTAACGTATTTGATTATATTATTACTAATATATATTTAATAATTAAATAGATTTCTTTTGTTAATATCCTTAATCAACGTTGCCTAAAATTCTTAATGGGCTTATTAACCATCGTTTTCAATTAACTACGGTTTGCTTCAAAATATATAAATAGTTAATGAATGTACTTATCTAAATCATTTTACTTTCTTTCAAACATTTTTCTTTATACCTACTCTCATTTGTTGTTGATAGAAACGATGGTTAATAACGAAGGAGATACATCTTCCATGGAGGTTGTTTATCCCTTGCTTGCTCATGTAAATGTATCCATTTTGGTTTGAGACATTTATCTAACCTAATCTAATTTGATAAATGTAGAACACAACAATTTCTCCAAGTTACTATATTCATATAAGTTATCTTTTCTTAGTTTTGAATATATGATTTTGTGCATCATATATTACATTAATGTTTCTAATGTTAATTTATACTTATGCTTAGATGCTTCCACCATTAAATTTGGAGCCCATATCAAAGAAGGTCAGAACTTTGTTATAATTTTTTTTCCCCGCAAGGTATCCTTAATGTAAACATTTACTAGCTTCTAATTGTTTACCTTATTACAGAGAAAGCTGCCATTAGATATCAAAATGGGAATTCGCATTTTAGATTTTAGCCATCAGATACATTGTTTGCTTATCATTTACAGATATTAACATATGTGTTATTATCATCATTTTCTTTTTTATTTTTTTATTTTTTTCAGGTTCGAATGTCTCAAATCGAATTGGCCATTTGTTCAAATAAGAAGATTTTGAATTTGATTACTGCATTAGATGTGCCTATTACGTTGATAGACAACATACATGATATTCCAATTGAACTATCCAACAAATTCGCGAAGTATAAAGACGATCTAGAGCTTGCTGAAGAGATCCACAAGAAAATGTACAAGTTATACAATATAGATTAGTACTATTAGGTGGTCAATATTGTTGTTTCAGGTTTCGAAATAATTGTAGTTTGTTGATGTTTTTGAACATTGTTTTATAATCATGTATTTTAAAATGATTTTGATTGTGATATGATTTTAATACGATTATATTGTTATAATTTTCGGCCAAACCAATTTTTAGAAGTGGCTATTGCGTTGATAAAATACTTAAACAACATATTAACGATATTTGTTATAAAATATCAATAATATATATTGTTGTGCCCAAAAGTATTCGCGAGGCGATCACCTCGCAATAACTCCTTGACCTCATTGCCTTTCGATGAATGGCCACACCGTGAGAACCTCACCTCGCCAGGATTGTCCCATGAGTGACAGGCGGATCGCTGATGGTCTTCTCGGTCAGCGATATAACTAGCAAGTCCAGCTGGTAGACCCATACAACGACATCCAAGAGCAGCCCACAGTGCGCGGAGGCCCATTTGCCCAATTAGGGCAAACGTGGCATGTTCTGATTGGCTGCACATTTCCCAAGGAGTCTATAAATAGGACCCTTGGCCTTCTTGGGAAGGTAACACAAAAAGAACACTAATCATTCTCTGCAAAGCTGATTGACTCACGTCACAACAGCTCTTACTTTCTCACTCCTTGCCTGTCACCTCTTGTTGGTTCCCCGGATCATGCCGGGGGCAGTTCATGTTTGCTCGTTTTACAAGCATCAAGGAGCGAAGTCAATTTCCAATCGTATCAAGCTTCTCACCTCGTGCAAAGTCGCCATTTGACGTTTCGAGGGCTCACTCCAAAAAAACCCCGAAACATTTGGCGCCGTCTGTGGGGAGTGATTTCGTTGTATGAGATTGAGAAGTGATAAACACATTCCTACCCCAACCCTTAAAGGAACCATGTCCCGTCACAACGACGTGGAGGAGTCTGTGGCCAACACCCCTCGGTACAAGATCCCGCAGGCCGTTATCCCTTCAGCCCAGCTCGAATAGATTGTTCGCCAAGTTCAGGAAGAAACAAGGAAGGCGATGCGCACTAAAATTCAAGCAATGCTCAAGGGAAAAACCCTGTCCCAAAGGATTGGAAATAACCCAGTCCCGTCACCTACCACGATGGTGACAGCCTCACGACCCCTCACAATCTCTGGTCATGAGAGTTCCACTCACTCCGCTGGTTCCAAGAAGAACGAGCTGAATATTCTACAAGCAAGCAAAGGGAAACGACCTAAAAGTTCCTGGAGCCATCGCTCCTACAAGACGGAGCAGGCAAATTTTAATCTACGCAATTTCCTGAATTCTCGCAAGGAGAAAGGACCAGTTATTTCTGAGGAATTACCCGTCGACCTTCGCCATTTCCTTCGCAAGAAGAGAAGGAGAAGCGACTAGGAGGCATAGGCTTTAAGCCCTACTTCCCGTCCCGGCTTGAAAAGTTGCCGGAGTTTGCCACCACGGGCACACAAATGGGGCTGACCACGCAGTCCCCATTTGCTGACGTTATTATGAATCAGCCAATTCCTCAGGAAGTGAAACTGGGCAAGATAAAGAAGTATAGTGGCACTGCCTCGCCGACTGAACATCTGATGGCGTACGACGCCGCGAGGATGACCCACAATAGGACCGAGGTCGCCCTGTGCCGGTTCTTTGTGGGAACCCTCGAGGGGCTCGCCCTGAAGTGGCTGAACTCGCTCCCATGAGGCGGTGTGTACTGTTTTAGACAGTTGGCTGACCTCTTTGTGAGTCACTTCGTAGCCAATGAACGAGAAATTAAGACGATGGAATACTTCCTGAAGGTCAAGCAAGGTCACGATGAGACCGCTAAAAAGTATGTTCAAAGATTCGCGGACCGATGCCTCGAGATAGAGAAACTCTGCCAGAAAATCGCATGCTGCGCGTTCATCAATGGTCTCCTGGATGGGACCGAGATTAAAATTGAGTTGAACTGGCGAAAAACGATGAACCCAAACATGCTGTTCAACGAAGCCCGCAACGTCGCAATGCAGATCATCGCGTCGTGGGAGCTCTTGAATTGTGACCTAGCGAGCGGTAATCAGAAGGCCACCAATCACGGTAAAGGCAAACCACCTCGTCATGACAGAAAGAGCAAAAAGAGAAGTGGGGAAACCCTAAAAGTCGAAAGACCTCACTTCAAAGAAGGACGAAGTGGCAGGGGGGGACGAGGTGGAGGAAAGAACAATCAGGGTAAGTCCGGTAGCAAGGCCCCCGAGGTACCCGAGGTCAATAAATTCCTGAACTATAATCAAGAAGTAGTGTATGCGAGAATGGATCAAAAGCTCATACAAAGAGCGACCCCCATAAAAGAGTTAGAGAAAGGTGGGTACTATTTCTGTCATTACCACCGTAAGAATGGCCACTCTACGAGGTATTGTTGCGAACTCGGGCGCAATCTTGCAAAACTGGCCAAAGAAGGAAAAATCAACGACTTTCTGAAAGATAAGAACAAGACCACCGCATCACAGGCCAAGGGGCAAGTAGCTCGGATGAATCATCTAACTCTGGGGCGACCAATAATAAGGTCATTTCGATCATATCTGGTGGCCCCGCATGTGGAGGTGCGACGTCAAAGGCAAGAAAAGCGCACTTACGCTGTCTCGGCCAGACCTTGCTGGTCGAAAAATGCCCCAAATTCGGAAAGCCCATTATATTTGACGAGGCCGATGCTAGAGCACTCCAGTACTCCCATGACGACCCTCTGGTTGTCGAAATCAAGGTGTCTAACACCTTGGTGAAATGAACTATGATTGACACAGGAAGCTCTGTCGACGTCATCACATCTCATTGTCTAGCTGAGTTGGGATACGACCTGAAGGAGATCATCCCTTTGAACTACCCAGTCTTTGGGTTTGGGGGCAACGAGGTCCACCCCATAGGGTCAATTCAACTCCCTATTCGCGTTGGACCCAAGAACTTCGCTCGCCACCTCGTGACTGAGTTCCTGGTAGTCAATGTTCCCATGTTGTATAACATCATCCTGGGTCGGCCCACACTCACCATCAACAACACAAATGACATGATGTCCATTCTCACAATGAAATACTACAATGATGATGGCGAGGTGGGAAAGCTGTTGGGAGATCAGAAGGTCGCGCAACAGTGCTACATAAAGTGCCTCAGCAAGCTATCACCCACCACCTTAGGTGGAGTGGCCACCCCCTGACACCTCCCGCAGTCGATGTAATAAAAGTGCCCGAGTTGAAGAAAGCAAAGAAAGAAGAAGTAGGGCCAAGTAACTCCGCCGCATCGGGAGAAGAAAAACGAAGCAGAAAAAGAAAAGAGCCACAATGCTTCATGTTGGAGATGCCGCGACCTGAATATCCCGATATCATGAAGGAGCCCGAACGCGCTAAGCCAATAGGAGAAAAAGTCGAGGTCATCCTGGATCCGGCGCGAAATGAAAGGGTCACCTCTTTAGGAGTCGAGCTGGATGAAAAACTCAAAATGGACTTGACTGAACTCCTTCACGAGTTCCAAGACGTTTTTGCGTCCGGGCCGGAGGAAATACCGGGGATAGACCCTACACTCACCGAACACAAATTCGGCGTGAATCACAAAATGAAGCCGATGAAGCAAAAGCGCCGTCACCTTGGGGAGGAGAGAAGCATCGCTGCCTCTGCCGAAGTTAAAAAAAAACTACTAGAAGCCGGGTTTATCAAGAAATGCATATATTCGAGATGGCTTGCAAACGTCGTGTTAGTCAAAAAGTACAATGGATCGTGCGTTGACTACAACGACCTCAATAGAGCATGCAAAAAAGACGACTTCCCTCTACCTCGGATAGACCAGCTCGTCGACTCCACAACGGGCCACGAACTATTGAGCTTCATGGATACCTTCTCTGGTTACCACCAGGTCTTCATGAGAAAGAAGGACCAGAGTTCTATCGCCTTCATCACCGACGATGGGTTTTTTTGCTATACAATGATGCCGTTTGGGCTGAAGAACGCCGGGGCAACCTTTCAGAGATTGGCGCAGAAAGTATTCCGACGTCAGATAGGCCGCAACTTAGAGGCCTACGTCGACGACCTCATCACCAAGAGCCGATTAGAAAGTAACCACGTCACCGACCTGAGAGAAACGTTGGAGACGTTGAGAGGGTACAAAATGAAACTGAACCCCAAGAAATGCGCCTTCGGCGTGCGAGGCGGAAAATGCTTAGGGTTCATGGTGAACCAACGTGGCATCGATGCAAACCCAGAGAAAGTTCAGGCCATCCACGACATGACCTCACCTCGCTGTGTAAAAGATGTACAAAAACTGACTGGTTGCATAGCGGCGCTCAACCGCTTCATGTCGAGGGTCGCTGACAAGTGCACATCCTTCTTCTCTGCTTTGAGGAAAGGAACCAAGTTCGAATGGAGCGATGAGGCAGAATTGGCCTTTGGAAGGCTAAAGGACTATCTGTAGTCCCTGTCCCGCCAGCTTCTGGATAGCCACTCCTCATGTACATGGCGATGTCCGACCAAGCGGTTGCATCTGTCGTCGTAAGGGAAGAGGAAAGGGTCCGAACCCCCGTGTATTTCACTAGTCATGCCCTGACAGGGCCAAAATTTCGATACTCGACCCCAGAAAAATTCGCACTAGTCTTGGTGATCAGCTCGAGGAAACTAAGGCCATATTTCAGCTCGCAGCCTATTACAGCCCTGACCAACCAACCATTGAAGAAAATACTAGGAAATTCGACTCTGCTGGTAGGTCGCAGGTGTGGGCCCACAAACTCACAGATTACGATATCATTTATGAACCACACAGGGCCATCAAGAGCCAAGCCCTCGCCGATTTCATCGCAGAACTTACCCCAGCCGACGAGCAGCCAGCGTACTGGACCAAGAGCTAGGAAATCAGCGTCGATGGGTCCTCTTGTAAAAATGGTAGCGAGGCGGGAATTGTCATCACCTCTTCTAAAGAGGATGTCTTTGAGTATGCAATAAGATTCAATTTTATAGCCTCGAATAATGAGGCGGAATATGAAGCCCTTCTCGCTGGACTGAGCATGGCCAAAGCTGCTGGGGCAAGAAAACTAAGAGTCAAGATGGATTCACAGATGCTAGTTTCCTAGGTCTCTGGTGATTACGAGGCAAGAGAAGGGAGCATGAAGGCCTATCTGCTGAGAGCAAGGGCAGAAATTCTGAACTTCGATGAGGTCGAGCTACTACACATACAAAGGTCAGAAAACCAGCACGCAGACGCCTTAGCCCGCCTCGCTAGTTCAGCAATTTTCGGCTTCCCACGAAACATCTTCTGGGAGGAACTGGAGAAGCGAAGCATCGACGTTGGGGCCGCCAAAGAAATAAAAGTTCTCGATCAAAGTGACGATTGGATGGCCCCTATTGTCGCTTGGGTTCGAGATGATCAATTGCCTGACGATCCAATGGAAGCTAAAAAGCTGAAAATAAAGTGTAAGTGGTTCGTGTATCGTGGCGACGTTCTGTACAAGAAAAGCTACTCAAGTCCGCTATTGAGGTGTATCACACGAACTCAAGGAAAATAGATCTTACTTGACCTACATGACAGGATATGCTGAACTCACCATGGAGGTCGCACACTGGCCACCAAGGCCCTGAGACTAGGCTTTTTCTGGCCCACGGTGCAAGGCGACGCTACCGACCTCGTGCTCACCTCTGAAAAGTGCCAACATCACTCCCTGGTCGCAAGACATCCTTTCACGGAGCTCTCGCCTATCTTGGAGCCACTACCCTTCAGCCTGTGGGGGATGGATATCCTGGGCCCATTCCCGATCGCCCATGGCCAACTCAAATTTTGCATTGTGGCAGTGGACTACTTTACCAAATGGATCGAACTCAAAGCCGTTAGGACCATCACGGTTTTCGATGTCAACAGGTTCATCAAAGAAAATATTATGTCTCGCTTCGGTACCCCGAGGAGTATAATCTTTGACAACGAACGTCAGTTCGACACACCCAAGCTCACGGATTGGCTCTCCAAGCTAGGCATAGAATGCCGCTTCACCGCTGTCGCACGACCCCAGTGCAATGGTCAGGTCGAGTCCAGTAATAAGATCATCGTCAACGGGCTCAAGAAGAAATTGGATAAGGCTAAAGGGTTGTGGACTGACAAATTATTCGAAGTCTTGTGGGCAACAAGGACCACCACCAAAGATGCGACCGGAGAAAGTCCCTTCATGCTGGTATACGGCAGCGAGGTGGTACTACCTATCGAGCTCACTCTTCAAAGCCCTAGTGTAAAAGGATTCAATGAGGCCGAAAATGACCTAAAACTCAGGCAGAATCTCGACCTTCTCCCTGAAGTGTGAGGTGACGCATTACTCCACATGGAAGTCTACAAACAGCGCATGGCTAGGGCCTACGACCGCAGGGTAAAAGTAAAGAACTTCCGAGTTGGTGATCTCGTCAGTTGAAAGAAAGAATTCATCGGGAAGCAGAACGAAGACGGCAAACTCATTGCAAACTGGGAGGGACCATACAAAATAACTAAGGTAGTGCGACCTAGTACTTATCTCCTCGAAGACATGGCTGGAAGGAAGTTAGGACGACCTTGGAACATTAACAATCTGAGAAAGTTCTATATTTAGGCTTTTCTCGTGAAAGCGTGCACGTATCATGGGGTCGCACATGGGGTGGGCTCCCCCAAACAGCCCCCTATCTTTTTGTTTATTTTACTCACCACGGAGTAATATGGGGTAGGCACTCCCGAACAGCCGTGTAATAGAACTAAGTGACGGGGTGAGCACCCCCAAACAGGTCAGTATTGTACCTAATTCATCATGGGATTAGGAATGGGGTCGGCATCCCTAAATAGCCATGAATAAAAGTTCTATTACTTACATCGCGTTTTATTTCGGTTAACATTTTAACCCACCCAAACCCCACCCAAGGGCATGATTAAATAAGTGGGGGCACATGGATTTTATACTTATTGCAACCACTTCGTGATGTTTAGAATTCCCATCACGGGGAATATCACAAATAGGCGGGGGCATCCCACAGAATGTACCTATTTGTGACATCTTACACCACGGGTAAAACGTCAAATAATTGGAGGCACACGGCTTTGGAAAAATTATTTGATACTTTCACTTCACGAAACGGAGTGACGACACCAATAAAACAAGCTATAAAAATTTAGCTTGTTTCTTGGGGGCATATACCTCATACGTGGGATGAAAATACTTGACCAAAAAAATAAGCAAATTTCCATAAAAGGTACGAAGTCAAAAACAGAAGTACGACACGAAGTCGACTACAAAATAGTAATTGTTCAAAATAAATGAAATAAAAAAGCATTTCACAAAAATTACAAGGAACGCGACCCCAACAGTCGCGATCCCTAAACGAGCGCACAGGCTCAACCTTGATTTCCTTGGTCATGCCCGACCCCCTGATCTTTAGCAGCCTCCTCATCCTCGGCCTCCTCTTCCTCCGCCTCGCGGAACTCCTTCCAGACGTCGTACGCCAGGTAGTTGGCGTACTTGGCCCTCAGGTCAGCCTGTTGTTCAGGATTGGCCCGCGAGATGAGGACCCGTGCCGCGACAGAACGAGCTCCGAAATCAGACTTGAACACCGTCTTGATGGCATCCCTCCAGAGCTTGTCACTCTCTGTGGCCTTGGACTGGAGCTGGGTGTTCCGAGCCTCCACGATCTGGATGAGCTCCGCTACCTTCCGCTGAGCGTCGGCCAGCTCGGTTTCCTTAAGCGCGAGAGCCTCGCGGGCAGACCTCAGTTCCACCTCCTTGGAAGATTCGGCCTCAGCGATCGCTTTCCGCATTTTCTCCTCGCCCTCGGCCACAACCCTCGCTACGGCCCCATCCACCAAAATCAGCATCTCCTGCAGCTTCCAGATCCTCACCTCACTTATACTGGCCGTCATATTGAAGTGACAGGCCAGAATATAGTTCTGCACGACATGACGAAAGTTAGCAGAATGAAAGGGGAAACTGAAATGAATTGAGTAAAGACTACGCCGACCTGGTGGGCGACCTGAAGAAGCTCCCCACGGGCGTGAGTGGGGTCCTTCAGAGCCTCGAGGTCGTCCATGGCGACCGTCTTGTGCATCAGTGTGCGCACCAGCTGGGCCAGCGCGCGGCTGCTTGTAGAAGCTCGGCCAGGCCGGAGTCACCATTCCCCCAACAGAGAACACCGACTGTTTGGGGGCAGATTGGGACCCAGCTGTAGCAGGCTGCTTTCCGTCTCTCCTCTTCGGAGGTGGGGCGAGGTCACCCTCACTGGGCCGCTTGATCGGCTGACCATGGCGATCCACAGATAAGATATCATCACCCTGGGCTAAGGCGTCCAACTCCGGACCTAAGACGTCCGTGGCGCCGGCAGGTTTGGGCAAGGCAGCCCCAGACTTCTCAGGAGTCGGCGTCGGCATGGGTTCCGGCCTCAGCGTTGACGGTGTCGCTGCAACCGTCGAGGTCGAACCAGTTGACCTTCTGGTTTTCTTTTTGGAGACGCCCTTGGGCACCTTCAAAGGAGCAACGGGGGTGTCCTACGAAGAGAGATGGTTGAAAAACACTTGAGCAAGGAATAAATGGAGCGAAGAAATGAAAATGACGGGACAATTGAACTTACGAGGTCCATCCATGTCGGTAAAAGGAATTTTAATCTTCAAATCACGGTGGATTCGCCGGTGGTAGTATTTGGGGTCGGATTCCCCGAGCTTGTCTTTCCCTCTCCTGCCTTTTGCCCTGATGTCGGCCTGGGCTTGCTCTGCAAAAGGAAAAGGGTCAGCTAGCAGAATGAACTCATGAAGCGAAAATAATCAAAAGAGTCTTATAGTTAACTACTGGGGTCCCCAGCATGGATCAACCACATGGCGGCCATGAACGTCTGATTCTCAAACTACTTCGTGGAAGGACACCAGTAGTTTGGAAATTTGACTGGCTTCTTCAACTTCGAAGACGGATACTTCCCCGAATAAGTGAAGAACTTTAACGTGGCCTGATCTGCCTTGGATAAAAGAAGACAGGTCCTGCTCCTATATCGATGTTGCTCAGCTTCGACCGAATTCCACCTCGGAAGATCCCATCCGCCCCGTGACTTCCTTAGAAAATAGCTCACTTTCAAAAGGCCGACCACATAGGTGGGTCGCTCCAAAATGTAAAAGAACCCCCTGGTATCGGGACCCCTGTTAACGCTTTCAGAGATGGTGAACCACAGCGTGAGGGTCGGAGTCACACCGTATACACGGAAGACACAAAGGAAATGCATGATCATGGCCCATGTATTGGGAGTCAACTGAGTCGGAGCATGACCCAGCTCGTTCAGAAGCGAAGTGGTGAACTCCGGAAGGGGCGCCCTGAAGCCGTAATCTGCCATCTTCAAGTAGACCGCAATACAACCTCTTGGGGCCAAGGTGATCGAATCCTTCTCGCCCCCGGGACGATCTCATGCTCTCCAGGGTGTCCGAAGTACTCGAGATACTTGCGATAACCCTCCGCGTCCAAAGCGAGGTTAGAGCGCAAATCATCCGCCTTATACTTCCTACTGCTCTGTCGACCTGTAAATCCAGCCGCCTCATCTTCTCGACCTGACGTCGATGCCTCCGCTTGCCTAGCAGCTGAAGGACTGGACAGGTCCTTAGAAGGCACGTGGTGAGCGGCCACCATCACCACGTCCTCCATATCAGTGTCGTTCCCATCGTTTTCACCCAAATCCAGATGAGCACCTTCTGGACCTCGACCTGAAAGCTCGACGTCCTTCCTCACCTCGCCTCCTACCTTAGGCGAAGTGACCTCATGATCCACCCTTGGCTGGGACTCGTAGAGATTGCTAGAAGATAGCTCCAAGTCCGACCCCCGATTCCGACCCAGACGTCGACTTCAAATCCGATGATCTGACCTCTTCTATGGGGGACGCCATTGCTGGGGACCGAATTTAGAAAGAAACAGAGGAATAAAATGGTTGCTTAGTAAGAGAGGAGGAAATATACATAGGGATCGGGAGTGTTACGGTGTACATCAGGTCTAAAGTTATCGTTCTCGGAGTTCAATGGAGGCTCTCCATGACTCATTGGTCGCGGGGTTCGCTTAAAGCGAGCAACCGTCTTCCTCCTCATCGTCCGTCGCGCTGGAGCCGAAGCCGCCGAGGACGGCGGAACGGCCTCGTTGCCTGCACAAGATGGGGAACCCACCTCGTTTGTGCTCGAGGTTCGAAATGTAACGTCCTCCGCCTCGCGGGGTGGTGGAGTCACCCCACTCAGATGGGAGGGTCGTTCCTTATTCATTTTTATGGTAAAGTCAGTTATAATGCAATCCTGGGGGTCGATTGCCTATATTGGAATACACTCTATTGGCTCTAACCAGGCCTTCGCATCAACGCCAATAAATCGGCCGTGGCAGGCTCAGTTTGGGTGCGTAATTAGTGGGCCCTCCCCTCCTTGAAGAAGTGCCCGGGAAATTATAACTACGTGGGAACATTATGCAATGAAAAGAATAAAAGAAGGAATAAATACCTACTGGCACAACAACAAACAGCGCGAATAAAGTACAAGCGCGAACTGATGAATTCGCAGACGTCTCTCTAGAAATGCTCTCTCTCTAAAAAAAAAAAATCACAAGAATGTGGAAATGGCATGAACAGAGGCAGTATTTATAAGGAATGAGGGTGACTGTTCACCCCCCGGCTGATATTGCAACACGTGTCACGCCAGATCACGAGCCACGTCGCCCTGACATGCATAGGGATCCGAGCCCTGCGCTGGAACCTGAGCCCATTGAAGTACAGGTCGCCCATTACTTCGTGACGTCATGGCCACCTGGGGGGCAAATGTTGTGCCCAACAGTATTCGCGAGGCGATCACCTCGCAATAACTCCTCGACCTCAATGTCCTTCGACGAATGGCCACACCGTGAGAAACTCACCTTGCCAGGATTGTCCCATGAGTGACAGTCGGGTCGCTGATGGTTTTCTTTGTCAGCGATATAACCAGCAGGTCCAGCTGACAGGCCCATACAATGGCATCCAAGAGCAGCCCACAGTGCGCGGAGGCCCATTTGCCCAATTAGGGCAAACGTGGCATGTTCTGATTGGCTGCACATTCCCGAAGGAGTCTATAAATAGGACCCTTGGCCTTCTTGGGAAGGTAACACAAAAAAAAACAAAAAAAAACACTAATCATTCTCTGCACTGATTGGCTCACGTCACAACAGCTCTTGCTTTCTCACTCCTTGCCTGTCACCTCTTGTTGGTTCTGACTTAAGCATCGGAGGACCATTCCCCGGATCACGCCAGGGGCAGTTCACATTTGCTTGTTTTGCAGGAATCAAGGAGCGAAGTCGATTTCACATCGTATCAAGCTTCTCACCTCGTGCAAAGTCGCCCTTTGACGTTTCGAGGGCTCACTCCAAAAAATCCCGAAACATATATATATATATATATATATATATATATATATATATATATATT
>ONZA01020816.1:1659-13046 GCA_900322205.1 Kewa caespitosa
TTGTGGTATAATTCTATCTTTTTATTATGCATAAGTGTAATCCGCTAGCAATGATTTGGTGCAATTTAATCGTATATTTTTTTTATTTTATTTTTTATTTTTTGATATAAAGGGAGGCACTAAGACCTTGATGAGAATCGAGCCTCCCAACCTTTACGTTAGGGGATGTGCTCCCTACCACTTGAGCATCACTCTTTTCTGATTTAATCGCATATTTGCCGTTGTGTAGTTTCAGTTCATACAGCTATTAGCTAGTTCAGCTATCAGCCGGATGAAAAAGAAACAAGGCAAAATGATTGGTGGATGCAAGGAAACATGGACAAAGGGAACATGTTACTTTGGCTTAATATTACGAGTTTATATAAAACCCGGATTCTTCTTTTCAGGGCTTGTGTTGTGTTTACATGAAGTCAACGATGTGTATACACTGTGATACGGTTGACTACGTTATACACCACAAATTAATTTAGAGCTTCTCCATACACCCCCACATTATGCTTAATAATTTTGGCATTTTCGGTGTATACATTTCATTTGGATCAAAATCTTCTCGGATGCTACAACATTTTCCACAATTGCGTATTATGTCTCTAAAAGCTTGGTTCACACGTCATATAAACTTATCAAATGAAATACAGGACAAGAACATTTGAAATAAATTAAAAATAAGGAATGCCCATAATGGTATAGAATAGCGGTAAACAATAGAAGATTAATTTTCATTTGGTAGGTCTTGTGTACCGGGCACACAACAAATAGTCACTCCTCTTACATATAAAAAGTCATCCCTCATATACAAAAGATTCACCTCTTGACAAAGAGTCATTCCCCTAGGCCAAAGAATCACCCCTTGATAGAGTCATTCCTTTGAGACCAAAGAGTCGCCCCTTATCACAAAGAGTCATCCCTCTAAGACCCTTGTATCTCTTAGATGTACGTTGTAGACATAATTTATACAAGATTTTGTAATTTTCATTAGGGCCACAACGAATACCATTGGCACAATAAGTGAATCTTTATATGTTAAGTCATACATGGACCAAACAAAAGATTAGATCGAATTAATGAATTTTACTATACACCCCATACATGAACTAAGCATAGCTGCAAAGAAATAGAATCAAAAAGTAGCTGGTGCTTTGAGATGAGGTAGTACATAAATTAACTAACAAACATTAGAAGTTGACCCTTCAACGTTATTACAAGATGATTCAATTCCTTGATTATTGTAACTAAGATTTATATCGTCTAAGTTTATGTTTGTGCAAGGATACATTGGACTACAATCAAATTTCACTGCAACTGAAGTTGCTGATGTCCCATGAATATCTTGATACGTCACGTCGCTAATTTTTATTCCCGAAACCTGGTAAAACAAACGCCATAATAACAAGAAAAGATTGTTAACAAAATTTCCGTTTCAATTAATCAATGTAAGTATAGTTGATGACTTGATGTAGGAGTATCATTGTTGTAATAGTTGTGTATTGAAAGAAGATAGGCACATACAAATTACCTCACCTTATCAGGACAATCCTCATGATGAGGACAGTAGTTCTGGTCGATAATGATCGGATTTTCAACGTTAACCATTGTGATATGTTGAAATAGGACATTTCTGACGAATCCTTTACTTGGCCTTGCCCAAGACTTAATTCTCACCCCATTCTTAGACTCTGTAAATGTAGTAGTCTTAACAGTCACATCTTGCACTCCTTCCTCGTTCATTTCCTTCCCCAAACTTCCAATGCTGTCAAAACAGAAAGAAAGAAAAAACAATTGTACGTTTGAGACATTGAGCCAATTTCTGACTAGGAGGGTTGATCGCAAAGGGGGTATACAATATGGTGTGACATACCTAATGCCGTGTCCAGGCCCACAAGCCATATTTTCAATGCGGAGCCTTGTCGTGCCTGGACCAACTGAGACGCAATCGTCTCCAGTGCCAACGTTAGTTTTGGAGATGGTGACATCGGTTGAGAGCTGTACATGGATGCCATCGGTATTGGGACTGTCACGAGGAGCTGAGATGCTCACACCCTCCAATTTTACGTTCTTACAGCCATGGAAAACTATGTGATACAGTTGGCTGTTCAGTGATTTCAGCCCCTTTATTTCTATGTTGGCCGAATCAGTAAACCTTAGGGTCTGCACAAATGTGAGCATTCAAGTCAGCTTATTAGGCAGTATTAACAGTATAGGAATTGTTAATCATGCATGCTTCACACTAACATCAACTGAGCGTGGATAGTTAATGAATTTTACTTGGATAACGCATGCACGGAATAAGCTGATTGTAGTTGTAAGTCTATCGAGGGAGGAAGAGAGCATGATCAAATTTGTGTATCGCAAAGGAATATGACACAAATAACGTATAGCTTACAGTAGCTCCGCGGGGGCATCCATTGCCGTCTCTCTTACAGTCCCACAAAGAACCACCTCGGCCATCAAGAACCCCACCGGAGAATGAGACCCCACTAACTTCTTCAAACAACAGCCAATCCTTCCCATCCCCAAGTACCATGTAATCCTCGGGACCCACTATGGTAGCCCCACCGAGCTTGAACTCGACATCCCCTCTGCATTGCTTCCCATGGAACACCATGCTGGACCTAACTGAGTACCTGTTGGAACATGATCACCCAGAGTTAGTAATACAATCAACAAGCATCAAATCTATGAACTTAGGGGAATGCTATTAGGCTACAAACTACGCAGAATTTTGAGTATGGCTTGTCAGTGTTTGTTCTTTTCAACTTGTTTTCAGCTCATTAATTCACTCGATTCATTCAGAATTTATTGGCTTAGTAATGTTGTAGTCTACAGTGTGTTTGCAACTGTGCAGAGTAGTTAAGAGCTTTGGCCTCTGTATTTCATGTATGCAAGCCTAATATTCAAGGGATCTTCTTGAATGGTAGAGAATTAAAGGTCAAACACAAAAAGATTGTTCAGACAATTTCAGTTGAAAAAACTACAGCCCGCTTGAACCCGAGATCAATTGATTAACCGACAACAGAACTGAAATTTCAAAACTTAAGAATATCGACAACAGTACCGCCCCTCTGGAAACACGATGGTTGACCGCCCCAAAGTCGAGTGGCACGCCACCTTCCATGCTTCCAGAACTGCCCTCGAGGAATCGCTTTTCCCAGTGGGATCTGCCCCAAGGGTTGCCATATCAATGAACTTACCTGCTGGTCTCGCTGTTCGTTTGGTAAGGATGATTAGTGCCACGATAACAATTATCGCCGCGATTAACAAAGCTACCGCTTTGGGTTTCATTGTTCATCGCTAAGCAAGTGATGACTGATGCAGAAGCATGCATTATGGCTTGGGTAGTTAATTTATAGTATATGGTTTCAGGTTCAGTTGCCTTACAATGAGTCCTGGTATCTTCTGGTTAATCTAAGTCCAGCTTACCATATTTAAGATCCTTTCCCTTTCCAAGCTATATCGATTATAAAATCACATGCATCCCCAAACAACTTACTAAATTTTGTTCTTGCCTTTGTTCCGCCGGACTTCCTGTTTATGGTAGGTTTTCGTTTCTAGATAGCAAAACTACTTTTCAAGCTTTGGTCAGCAGTACAAAAATTCCCAATATGGGACTCCCAAAACCAAGCTACCACAATTATTACTTTGAAATATCACATATGCCCTATAGTGGTGATGTCCAAATTCTGAGTCTCTGACCGCAACAACCAGGTGAAGAACAGTAAACTGTACATGGCACCTATGTATTTGTATTCGAAACACACGAAAAATGTACAGTAACAGCTGCAGCAAAATAGTACCAGTATTAAGTATTGTATAGCTTGGTACATGGAAGACCATCTATGAAGTATGAACAGCTGTGTCATTCCGGATACTGTACAGGAAGCTTTAAGCTATATATGCACATTACTGGTTACAATCCTGAAGTCATAGAGATGTCTCTCAACAATTACTACTCTATTCTGCACAATTATAGAACAAGGAGGGCATACAAAATTCACAGACACTTGACGGACGTGGTATTGTGCACAGGATACGGATGATGACACGAGGCTATCTCTGAGAGTGAAAACCTCTGAACAAAATCAATCCCAGAACACCAATAGCCAAGGTTGTCACAACGGGAGTGACAAACGATGTCAACTCAAGAGCATCTGTTCTGTCATGGTGGAATCTTTCCCCATAGTACTCGTGCAAAAGGCTGCTCAGAGTGTTCAGCTGATGAATGATTTGGTGCTGCCCCCTTGATAACGCGAGCACCTGTAGTTTACAACAATTTTCCAGTAGAATCATGACCGGATAGAGTTCATACCAGTCTCTTGCAAAGTAAATGAATTTTTTTTTAAAAACATTAACATTAACGCTACAAACTTTCAGAAACCATCATCTCAGCATTTTCAACAACTTGGGTTAACAGGATGGGAGAGACGACGAAAAACAGTATCGATTCATTTCCAGGGAATTATGTAGCATAGACATAGACCACCAGTTCTGATTTTAAACTCAAAGGTGGTACCTCTTCAGGAACTTGAGAGTCCCTAACCAGCTGGGAAGAGGATGAGGAATGAGGCAACAGCCCACCAGTCACTGGACCATTGTTGTTTAATCCTGCCACCATTTGAAGAGGAGGTGCAGAGCCATTGCATGCTTCAGATGGCAGAGCAATGTTGTGGTGGCCACTAGCTGAAAGCCTCCTCGAGGAAAGCACAAAATTTAGCTCTTCGACGCGAGATGTGAGCTCATCCATCCTCTCATTCAGTGTGGAAATTTGATCTGAAAGCTGTTTAACAGCAGATCCCTGAAGATGAACCAGGCATAAGTTCAAGAACAATTTTTGTGATTCTTTCTGACAATCATGGCAACAGAAAACAGATGTAATGAGCAAGTTGGCAGACTTGCTTATCCATTCTTTCATGATATGCCTCTCACTCAATCTGATCTTTTATCAAAACCTAACGCAGGTGTTTACCATATGGGTGGTTCCCTTCAAATAGACAAAAAAAAAAAACACAAGTTGCAAGGACAGGTCGTCTTACTTGATTTGAAAGTCCTGCAGGAGATCTAGGGACAATCCCATGAAGACTTCTTTCATCCACAGCAAGCTTTGTCAGCTTAGACAAGTGCTTTTCTCGATGTGTTGAAAATGAACGAGACATGTTACTGTCAGAATTTGAAGCAGTGGACATAATTAGAAACTGAACAAATGTCTGTTTATCCCAAGACTTTAGCTTGTAGCCTTGTTCCATTACTTTCAACATTGACCAAGTGGATGTTTAATAGTCAGAGAGTTTCCAGAAATTACAATCAGACTTCCAGCTGTTCTAAACAAACAAGTAGTAATACGTCTCCGAAGTGAGCGAAAATTTTATCGATCATTCTTGTGTACAATGTACACTTGAGTGTATAGTATGCAACTACTTTTAAGGAGTGACTTTTTCATCTTGAAAAGAGCGACTTTTGTCCCTAAAAGCCACCTCATTGGGGCAGAAAAAGTCACCCGCGAATTTGAAGCATACGATACACCAAAGTGTACCTAAGATTTTGCCAGTTTCTACAGCCCAGACCCTTTCAAGAGAAAAGGACAGAAAAATGAAAGAAACAACTCCCACTTCATCCAACAGATGAGAAACAAAATGGTTACCGACTCAGATACTTGGACCTCCTATCTGCCGAAGCTCGATAAAGTGCTTCTTTAGGGCTTGAAGCTGCATCATCCTCTATGCTGAGCTTTGTCTTCAAATCATCTGGCAAGGTCTGTAGATACTCGGATTAGCATGGTTACAGATGACGGCTCACATACAAGTGAAGAACAAATCGTGCATTAGTACATGTCATACCATAACATCATTTACAAGCTTCTCTAGCTGGATTTGCTCTATATACGTTCGTGGAATATATGATCCATCCAAGCCCAGCTGCTCTGCTATATGCTTGACATACGAACGATCTCTTCCTTGAACCTTCATAAGAAAATGAGAGTGAAATGAGGTACCATTTTGCAAATTAGAGCAACGCAGGAAATTTAAAACTTCCAACATTCAACGTAATCAAGAAGGATGAAAGAGAAAGATGACCGAAATGTAAAATTGATAACAAAGAATTCAAACAATTTTTTCTTCAGTCATTTTCTATGTTTTTTTGGTTGTACGAAATGGATTAGGGCCCTAAAGCATGGTAGATGGTACAGTACCTGAACATACTTGCGGTTTAGTTGTTCTAGCCAATCCATTTTCACAATAACCTTATCATCAGAAAAGATATCGCTGCTTCTTTTCAGTATAGCCGCAATGCTGTACCCCAGGGCCATTAAACCGCCAAGAAGGCGGACACTGACTTCAAAGGTTATTCTGGGTGATATTATAAACGGACTGTCAGTAACCCATTCCTGCAAAGGACATCAAAGAACCACTAATGAGAAGTAGAAAGGCTTGCTCTGGCTATGGACCGTCCTCAATTATCAACATCCAAATGTTCCGAAAACATGAACCCTGGCTAAAGATACATATTCAAAATGGTACCATCATAGATTTACTATCAAGCAAACAATAGCCTTTTTACCTACTATACCAGATGGTCCTGCACAATGAAGGAAAATTCTAAATTATCTAGGCCTGCAGGCTAGCAATTATCTTCAGTAGACCCAAGAATATACATGGTTACAAAAGCCAGAGCAGCAAAACCCAGTGAGAGTAGTGGTTACTGCTGGTGGGCAAAAAATAATACTCCCTTCATCCAGAGTTGGTTGTCAGGTTAATGTTTAGGAATGGAAAAGCAGTGTCACTGTCACTGACTTCAATGTTATTCCTCCTTACAGAGAAGGGACGGGCGAGAGAGAAATTAAAGTCATTTACTCATCTACAATGAGATAACTATGAAAGGGTGAATTGATCAAAAGGCGTCCGTTCATCAATTTTAAGAGGCTACCGCTAGGTGACAACTGATTCCAGGAAGGTATTATATAACAACTACGCCAACAAATTTATCTAGTAAGTTCAGGGGTCAAACTTTTATGCCTCAAAGGAGACTTCACGCGGTGACTTGTGGCGATAAAAATTCAACCCTTTTAAAAGACACATATTTAAAGTAAAAAGTCACCCCTTAGAGTTAGTGTATAAGTTATACTAAGGTACACAAGAATCATTCATCTTGTAAAACTAGCAACTACAATGCCCGGATCAATGCATAAATGAATGGTTACTAAGTGCAAATTAGGAATACTTTTTATTTTTTTTTTTAGTTGATAATTTAGCAAACAATTGTAAGATAGCAAATCATAAGTAACATAATCAAATAAAGAAATTACTACATTGATGGAACACTTTTTTGTGTTTCTGGTTTAGGTACCCGAAAGACACTTCTAAACACACATGTTTCATTTTGTTTACTATTCATCCAGAACAATAGATCAGACGGTTGAAGCCATATTGAAAGTAGCTTATTTTATACAGAAAGAAAGCTGAGGGATATACATACAGAGAAGGATGTATCACATGAATATCAACATCTGTATTCAAGTTAACAGAGGTGAAAATGTAGGAATAAGGCATATACCTCAAACATGAGATTGTACTTGCCTTCTCTGTTCCTCATCCTCAAGTATGATTGACAGGCTTCAGGATCTTCACCTGGAGGTAGTAGGTATATATCATATGTCTCCTCACTGCTATATTTATGCTCTTCTGAAAGAAGTGCCTTGATCTGCCCCTCTGTCACAAACCTCGTTGACTATACAATAAGAACAAAACCTATGAGGGCTAGAGACTGGGAGAAAACAAAAATAGTACATGGTATACAAGATAGTAACAAATTGGCAAACTGGATGACGGTAGGACTTAGGAGTGTGAACTAACCTTCAAAATGTAAATTGGGTTCTGAAAGCCAGTAAATGGGTTGAATTTGTTGATGATCTTAATATGGGCTGTTTCAAGATCTGGTTCAATGAAAGCCTTGTACATAGGATACACCTGCCATACACAACAAAGTGACAAACGTGAGAATTTCTCTCATAACAAATAAAAAGAAGGTATGCAATCTCATGAAAGACAACCGTTTCAGAGATCTGGTGAATTATTTCTTCGGGCTCCTGCCCTGCACGTTGAATGTCCCTTAAAACACGTTTCACCAAGTCGAAATGTACTCCTCCAGTGATAGACACACGAAGGTCCAGCAAAGGCCGCAATTTCTCACTCAATGCATATATACCTTCGATGATCACAATACGGGAGCTAGGCACTTCAACTGTCCTGTAAAAATGAGCAAGTATGTTAATGACCAACACAACAAAGAAGAGGGATATCCAATATAATGACCAATCAAATCAGTAGCTCCATTATGCACAAAATTCGATGTGTCACATATACAAAAGAACCAGAAGACAACATCTGCATCACTAGCTCCACTCTACACAAAATGAAATGTGTCATATGAACACAAGATCAGAAGTCAACATCTGTTTCAACTAGTACAATACTCAGAAATATCTAAAACAGGCTAGCCCTTAGTATGTAAGAAGAAAGGATCAAGGTAAATTAAAGACATTAATCCCCCCCCCCCCACACACACACACCTGCAGCCTGTGCGAGTGCTGGACTTAAAATCATATACCGGAACTTGAACAGTGTTTCCTGCTTTCAGACCACGGATATTTTCAAGCAGCGAGTCATAATCTGTCAACCGTGGATCTGTCCAAGATACAACTATCAGTTAGTGTCATCATTCATCAAACCAAGCATTCATCAAACCAAGTATCAGCAACAAAGCTGATTATTACAACCTTACAAGAATCCCTCGACTCCTGAAAAAGAAATGTCAATTAAACACTCTTATGTTCCTTTGGGTGGGTGGGGGAACTAAAGACAGGGTATCAATACTCTTCGGTACATAATTGCTTTAGGAATTGTATGAAACATCGTAGAGCTCCCAAATAATGAGTTAAAGAATTCATATGAATGTAAAGTATCACAAGAGAAACATCCTTGTGCCTTAAAACAGACGAAAATCGCAACATATTAGTTCTGTTCAATACAATAAACATGGTTTCTGTCAGTGTTCTGTTCTAGGAAGTCCTTAGAAACTTATGAATCTGAAAATTTCGTTAAATGAAGTTGAAAAGGATGTTAGATACCCAGACAAATAACAAGGATAAAAAACGCATAGGGTCTTTCCGCTACAGGATACTCAAGCTGGAAAGATTAAATTTGAGAAAGTAACTTGTAAATGACCAATAGGATCATAATTCAAGTCCACCGCAAGCTTTCTGACCAATATATTCATATGACAGGTGATACAGGTCTATTGTAAGTGACCAATAGCATAACAATTCCAAGTCCACTGCAAGGTTTCTGACCAAGATAATCATATGACAGGTGATACATGTCTCCTGACACTTGTGGAAACTCACTGTGAATTACAATTGTATTCAGATCCTATTGAAAATCGCTTAGTTGGTGTAGATTGTCCAACCTTGAACTACTGTTTACATCTAGTTGATTAAGCATCACAATTCTTAAGTTTGAGAATCTACAAATATCTCCTAAGTAAGTCGAGTATCCTTTTAGAGGTGTATGTACTTCAGGTACAATTAGCTCATTGTAATACGCCATATCATATGCACCAGAAGAATCAAAGAAAAATGACAAAACGATAAGTTATTCCCAGAACTCTAAAGTAAATTAAAGCGTAAGCACGCGCACCATCAAAGTTGCCATCAATGATCCGACTTGCATCATTGTAGTTGTCCATTGATATAACAGCAATGCTAGGCATAAAGTTGAACATCTTTTCAGTGAAGGCAGTCTTGCCAGCACCAGAAGGGCCAGCAATGCCAACCAATATAATCCCATCATTTTTCTGGGTAAGCAACTGACAAGCTCGGATCACGACAAAGAAACCCTTCTCAAACGACAAGCGGCCTTCAATCGGAGCAATCTCAAAGCGATTAGAGTCCTTTTTCTTAACCAACTGGACTTGATCTCTTAAGAGGTTGGACCGTGGACGGGGTGATTCACACCCAGATGGAGCATTCACAACCATGTTCAAGACCAACACAAGAACTACAAAATCAAAATGAGACAACCTTGTCAACTCAAATGTATCAGGAAGTTCTACCATCAAATACTGTAAATGCCCTTTATGTCCTTCGAATTAAAACCAAATATATTAGCAATTTTAACAGTAACCCAAGTTGGTAAACACAAATTTCATGGTTCTTGTTGTTATTGTCTTATGTTTAACAACAGGGTTATCACTATCTTACTCATACTATTAACCACTCCAGATATACATCCAGTTTTAATTTAAAGAACATAAGAGCAAAACTATAACAAGAAACTAATTTCTTTTCTTTTTCCAACACAAACATCAGTTTCCAAGCTAGTTTATCCAAGAAAACAAAGAAACATCACACATCCAGTATAACATGCTATTTGATCAATTAATACAACTGATTAATATGAACAATGAAACCCAAATAGCAAAGAGCATCAAGAAGCATACCAGTGACCTTTACAACCAAAACCAACAAGAAAAGAAAATTATCACAGCAAATTAAAACTTGAATAATTGTAACCCCACAAATTTCCAAAGATTAATTATTAATTAGTAAGTACCACACTAAAACCCACAAAACAAGATGAAAATTCAAAGATCAATGGAACACTCCCTAAAAAGATTCATATTCATATTCCATACCAAAATATCAAACACCCATTAAGAAAATAACATAAGGATCCAATGAATTGACACCAAAATTTATACAAACGGGCTTATCGTAAATAAAATGAATTACTACTTACCGTAAAACTAATTTATACAAGACTACCCAGAAAAAAGAAAGCAAGACCCAGATAAGAAAACATACATTTAATGATGAATTTGAATGAAAGAGTTGATGAAGATGATCAGGGAACTCAGAAGGGAATATTATTTGCGTCGAATCGAAGAGGGCATATGTGGAATTTTGTGGGAATGATATGAGATGGAGAGTATATTCGGGACAGATGAAACAAAAAAGTAATGGCGGCCAAACAGAGATGAGAGAACGGCGTCAACGATCACTGGTACAGAGACAAAGGTCAAGGAGAAAGAATTTTTAGTCAACTTTGATGGAGTATTCGGTATAGTATACTGTTGCTCTGTCAGGACGTGCCACGTTTGGTAGCATGTTTAAGTAGGGGTGAGATTCGGGACCGGGTACCCGTTGGGTTGTCCAACCGGACGAGAACTGTCGGTTTTAGAATCGGAATCGGTCCAGACAATTTTGGTACCGGTTCCAAAAATTAGTAATTGTTTGTAAGCGGTTTCGATGTCGGTTTTAATTTTTTCAGAGTCAATAACCACGTGGTACCTGAAACCGGTATCTCAACTGCCAGATAACCGGAGTCGGAACCGAAACT
>ONZA01020818.1:0-13434 GCA_900322205.1 Kewa caespitosa
GGGGGGGGGGGACCGCCACCCAGACAATCGCTGGGGTAGGAGACGAAAGGGTACACACCCGAGAGGTGTCCTCAGCCCCCATCGAGGGCCATCCCCAATGGAGGGGAACTTATAGAAGATTCAAGAAGATCCTAAGGATGACACATGTTGTGCACGTGCCCGGACCTGATTGGCGGCCCTCATGGCCCATTACTATGATAGGCCTAAAGAAGGAATGTCCATGTGGCGCCTCCCTAGTGGACAAGTTGCAACCCCAGCATCACTTGGAGAATGTGTATAAATAGGAGGCATGCACACCTTTCAAGGGTAATAAATAGATTCTAATTTAGACAACTGATTAATTAGCTCATTTACTTTCTCTCTCTAGAGCATTCAAGTTTTTCGCAATTTCCAAGGAAGGTTTGGCTTCCCTAAAGAGCATTCTATGTGTCCCTTTGGGTAAACCTATTTTCGAGAACCCTCCTTACTGACTTGATCATCGGAGGACCGTTCCTCATATAAAGTCGGCGGTACTTCACGTGCATTCCTTGGGTAGGTAACCCATATCCGACGAGCCACGTCAGCACGGATCTCATCTCAACGAATCAAGGCTTCTCAACCCTTTGAGTATTTGAGGGTCCACTCCTCTTACCCCAAAAACGCCTGAAACATTTGGCGATGTAGGGAGTGGCCAGCTAAGGTTGCATGAGATTGACTAACGAAAAAGACATCCAAAATCCCAAACCACATAAGACGAGTTCGATGTCAAACCATGAAGAAAGAAATCACTTAGCCTCGTCTGCAGGCAGATGAGGTGACACCCAACCCCCCGTCACGAAGGAGGAACTATTGGGCTGACAAGACAACATATTAGGGGACGTGCACCAGATGTGCACTACCCTCCAGGAGAACATCCTTAACCATGTTGGAACAACAAAGCACCTAGACGAAGGTACATCGAAGAAAAGACCTACCACAGAAACCCAACACTCAAGGAGCAAGCAAGACATGGAGTCACAGACCGCCCAGTGTTGAAGACCCCTCACCTTAGCCTGAGTGGGTTCGAGTCTTCCTCTTAGAGGTCAAAAAGCAAGTCGAAGGCTTTCGGGCGAAGCAAAAGTACGAAGATCCCAGGAAAGTCGAAGAGGAGCGTAGGAGGCCTACGACCCTCCATTGAAGCCATGAAGAGGAGGAGGAGAGCGGCTGAAGGGGAGGCGGAAAGCCCCAAGATGGAAAATGTTAGAGAAGTCACCGGGCGCAGACAGGCCGAGAGGTTTCAAGGGCCACGAGGGCAAGTCCAGACCCTCCTAGGGCCGAGATACTATGACAACATAACAAAGAGCTTTAGGGAACTTGAGAAAAGCCCGGACCTTACCATGAAGGTCGCCTTTAGCGAAGAAATCAAAAACCTATCCCTCGAACCTTAACTCTTGGATCGGGAAGATGAATAAGTACAATGGGACAATCTCGCCCCGAGAGCACCTGATGGCCTAGGAGGTCGAAATGATGACCCAGGAGAAGAATGACGCCACGTACTACCGACACTTCATCGGGATGTTGGAAGGGAGAGCTCTGAAATGGCTAGATAGCCTCTCCCATCGTAGCGTCCACAGTTTCGACAAGATATGCCGAGTCTTCATGAAAAACTTCATGACATGCAAGAAGATCGAGAAATGCTCAGAAGACCTCTTCAACATGTTACAATGAAAGAAAGAGCCAATGAAGGACTACGACAATCGTTTCAATAACGAATGCATAGAAATCATTAAGCTGAACAAGACGATAGCATGCATGGCTTACGTCAAAGGCATCATGAAGGGAAGCGAGATCTTGAAAGATTTCGAACACATGAAACTGAAGAAAGAGAAGCTCACCCTACCCTTCGTTTGAGGCTATTCGTCGAAAATCTTCACTACCTGGGAGAGGTCCGAGCGAGACCTCGTAAACGGGGGGCACCAACGGGAGAAGCAGCATGATGACATGTCGACGAAGCTGTCAAGAAATGAGAGAAGGGAGGCTAAAACCTTAACCATCGAGAAACCGTAGTTCAAAAGACAGGGATCGGGAAGAGGAGGAGGTCGATGTGGATCTAAAGGGCGGGATAGCCCGAAAGTAAAATGCGCAAATGCCCGGTAGTGAACCAAATCTTTAAATAAAATCAAGAAGCCGTTTTGGCAAAAATTGACCCCAAGCTAAAACTCGACCCTACCCCAATGAAGGAAGGTACATGGAAGAGTAACTTCTTTTGCAATCACCACAAAGAGCATTGCCATAGTACGAGGCACTACCAAGAGTTGGGCTTACACCTTCAAAAATTGGCACAAGAAAAGAAACTTGAGTCTTTCTGAAATGACAAGAGCACGACCACTATCCCACAAGGCCAGGGTGTAGCACCTGAGCCTGCAGCCTCAGGATCGTCTTCGGACTCCTACGAAGTAGCTGTCATCTCGGGTGGCTCGGCAGGAGGAAGTCTTACAAACAAAGCAAGACGAGCCCATCTCAGATCCCTCGACCAAATCATGTTGATCGAGGAAGTTCCCAAGTTTTGGAAACCTATCACCTTCGACTAGACGGACATGAGGCCTCTTTAGTTCCCTCACGACGATCCCCTCTTCATTGAAATAAAGATAGCCAACCCATTGGTGAAAAGAGTCCTGGTAGACATAGGAAGGTCGATCGATGTAATCACAACCAGTTGCCTCATGGACCTCGACTACACATCTGACAAAATAATAGCAAGCAGTCACCCGGTAATAGGCTTTGCCGGAAACCAAGTCCTACCTATGGGAAGTATCCAACTCCCAGTGAGGATAGGGCCAAAGAACAAAGGAAGACGTGTTGTCTCGATATTCATTGTCATCAATATCACGATCTCTTACAACATCCTCCTTGGACGTTCAACCCTGAACAAAAAAAATGGGACGCCAAATAAGATGTTGCTCACGTTGAAGTTTCATAATTACGACAAGGAAGTAGAGGAGATCCTTGGTGATCAGAAAGGCAGCAAGGACTCGCTACGACCAATGCCTGAGCAACAAGAATATTGTCCTGGAGACGACTCTGCCACCCGCCGAGACAAACACCCTAGCTCCCGCCGAGAACAGTTCAAAGAAGAAAAAGAAGGAAACCCCCAAAAAGATTGTTGTGAAGATAGAGGATGTCACCCCCACGAAGGAAGAGAAGGGGAAAGAGGTACAGTACCTGATGGTAGACATCGTCCCACCAGAAATTGTCGACGTAAGGATTGAGGAGAGAGAGAGAGCCACCCCCCTCGAGGGAAAGGTGGAGGTCATCCTTGACCCCACATACCTTGTGATGAGCTGGACGAGGCCACAAAGGAAGGGCTGACGAAAATCCTCCAAGAATATCAAGATATCATTGCCTTAGGCCCAAATGAGAAGCCCGGTATCGATAGATATCTCATGGAACACCACCTCGGCATAAACCCCAAGCTCAAAACTATTAAGTAGAAGAAAAGACATCAAGGAAAAGAGAAAAGCCGGGTAGCGTCGGCCGAGGTAAACAAGTTATTAGAGGCCGGTTTCATAAGGGAATGTTGATACCATAAGTGGCTCGCCAATGTTGTAATTGTGAAGAAGGCAACCAAGAGTTAGAGAATGTGCGTCGATTACACTGATTTAAATAAGGCCTGCCTAAAGGACAAGTTGCCTCTAGCAAGGATCGACAAGCTCGTTAATTCCACCACAGGCCATGAGATCCTAAGTTTCATGGACGCGTTCTCTGGATACCAGCAAGTCTTCATGACGAAGAAAGACCAGAGCTCAACTGCCTTCATCACCGACGACGTCGTCTTTTGTTACACAATGACGCCTTTTGTCCTGAAGAACGTCAGGGCAACCTTATAGAGGCTCAACGAAAAGGTCTTCGGAGGGCAAATCGGTATAAACCTCGAAGCCTACATGGACGATCTCATCACTAAGAGCGTAAAGTCATCCGACTCTGTGGAAGAACTAAGAGAGACATTCGAAACTCTAAGGAGAAACAAGAGGAAACTCAACCCGAAGAAGTGCATATTCGGTGTGAGGCGAGCAAAGTTCTTCATGGTAAGCGACAGAGGCATCGACGTGAATCCAAAGAAGTTCAAGGCTGTGATTGACATGGAACCCCCAAAGTGTATCAAAGACATAAAGAAGTTGACCGGGTGCATCGCGACCCTTAACCGGTTCGTCTCCGGTCCGCCGACAAGTGCACGCATTTCTTCTGGTCATTGAGGAAGGGGACGAGGTGTGAGTGGAGCGATGAGGCACAAGAATCCTTTGAGCTGTTGAAGCTATACCTGGGTTCCCTGCCCAAGATAGCTTCATCAAAACCTAAAGAAAGACTCTTCCTCTACCTAGGGTGTCTCCGACAGGGCTGTTGCCTCCATCCTCATCAGGGAAGAAGAAAAGAAACAAGAGCCCGTCTACTTCACCAGCCACGCCTTATGTGGCGCTGAGTTCAGGTACTCTATACCATAGAAGTTTTCCCTCGGAGTCGTCATCAGCTCCCAAAATCATAGACTCTACTTCAAGGGCTATCTCATAATCGTCATGATAAATCAACCATTAAAGAAGATACTGGGCAAATTAGACTCAGCCAGGAGAGCGCAGGAGTGGGTTCATTAGCGCACTGATTACGACATCTCGTATGAGCCCAGAAGGGCAATAATAAGCCAAGCTCTACCACACTTTGTGGCCGAAGTGACGCCCTTGGATATAACGCTGAGTTATTGGACCGAATCCTGGCTGATGAGTGTGGACGGCTCATCATGCAAGAGCGGAAGCGGATAGGGTATCATCATCACCTTCAAAGATGGAGATGTTTTCGAGTACGAAATAAGGTTAGGGTTCCAGGCATCGAACAATGAAACTGAGTATGAAGCCCTCATCGCCGGGAATGGAAATGGCCAAATCTCTTTTCGATGAGGTAGCAATGGAGCATATCCCCCGGTCAGAGAACCACCATGCCAATGCACTAGCTCGGTTAGCTAGCTTGTCAGCCAAAGGGGTTTCGCAAAAAATCTTTTGGGAGGAAAAGGAAAAGAGAAGCGTTGAACTTGAACATGAAGTTTTGTTTCTCGATTGAAGAGACAAATGGAAGGAGCCATTGACAGCGTGGCTAGGAGAAGGGAAGCTCCACGACGACGAGAAGGAAGCAAAGAGGTCCAAACAAGGGCTAAATGGTTTGAGCTTAGGGATGGCACCCTGTACAAGAAGGGACAGAGCCATCCGTTGCTTAAATGCGTCTCAAGGATGCAAGGAAAATATATTGTCCAATAAGCCCATGCTAGAATCTTTGGGGCCCATCAAGGAGGAAGAACCGTAGCTCACAAGATTTTTAGGCTAGGATTCTACTGGCCTTCCTTGAAGAGCGACGCAGTCGAGATGATCAAGAGCTGCGAGGAATGCCAGATCTTTGCTCCGGTCCAGAAGCTCCCTTTTGGCGAGCTGACAACAATCCTCTCTCTAATGCCCTTTCACCTGTGGGGCATGGACATAGTGGGTCCCTTCCAACAAGCCCCACGCCAACTGAAGTATGCCATCATCGATTTTGATTAATTCATCAAATGGATCAAAGCAAGAGCCGTAAAGAACATAAAGGTCGCCGATGTGAAGAAGTTCATTCTAGAGAACTTCCTCAAACGCTTCTGTACCCCTCAAAGAATCCTCATCGACAACGGTCGGCAGTTTGACATACTGAAGCTTACTGATTGGCTGGTGGAGTACGGGGTGAAAGCGAACTTTACAGCTGTAACAAGACCCTAGACGAATGGTGAGGTGGAATCAAGAAACAAAATCTTGGTGAATGGAATCAAGAAGAAGCTTGATAAAGCCAAGGAGCTATGGGCCTACGTGCTGACAGAGGTCTTGTGGGTGTCAAGAACAACTAAGAAGGCCATCACAGGGGAGAAAATATTCAACCTCGTTTAAGGTTCGAAATGGTACTCTCACTAGAACTAGCCAACAAATGTCCAAGGGTCGAACACTTTGACATTGAGAGAAACGACGAGAGGCTGAAGAATAGCCTTGACCTCCTCCCAGAGGTACGAGGTGACTCGCTATTGAGGGCCGAGATCAACAGACAAAGGATGACAATATCCTTCAATCAAAAAGTGAAAGCAAGGAAATTGAATGTGGGAGGCCTAATCTTAAGAACCATGGAGTCTATGGGTAGACAGAACGAAGAAGGGAAGATGGCACCCGATTGGTAAGGACCCTACATGGTGGCAGAAGTAATAAATTCGAAGACTTACCAACTGGAGATCCCGGAAGGGAGGAAGATATGCAGGTTATGGAATATCAACAACCTCCATAAGTTTTTCGTATAGAACACGGTCTCGTCACGAAGCCTCTTCTGGGTGGGCACCCCAAACCAGCCTCAACAAACTTTTGATTCCTAGACTTTTCTAGATGATGGGATAGGCTCCACCAAACAGCCTTCTATCCATTTTACAAGGCCTTCGGCTAAAAAGGGTGGGCTCCCCAAAACAACCTTTATCCATTTTCTAAGGCCTTTGGCCAAGAGGGGTCGCCTACCCCAAGAAGCCAGGAATGAAACTTTTTTCGGCTTGCATGCTTTTCATCTACATGTGGCCTTGCAAAAAATTTCCCTTTCAACATTGATAGACGAAGCCCCACCCTGGGGGAAAATGAATGTAAGTCTACATCTTAGTTAGATGAGACCCCAACCCAAGGGCAAATGAATCAAAGTCTACATCACGGTTAGATGAGACCCCAACCCAGGGCAAATGAATCCAAGTCTACTTCACGGTTAGATAATACCCCACCATGGGGGCAAATGAATCTAAGTCTTTATCACGGTTAGACGAGACCCACCATGGGGGCAAATGAATATAAGTCTACATCATGGTTAGACGAGATCCCACCCCGGGGGCAAATGAATCTAACTCTACAACACGATTAGACGAGACCCTACCTTGGGGGCAAATGAATCTAAGTCTACATCACGATCAGACGAGATCCCACCTTGGGTGCAAATGAATCATAGTCTACATCATGGTTAGACGAGACCCCACATTGGGGGGAAAAACAAAGAATCTCATTGAAGTCCAAAAAATGCAAGAATTGACGAAATGCAAAATCAAGAAGCAATAAAGAATAAGAGACGATACCACATCCTAGGGGGCAAATATCCAACAACCTCATTCTCATTTATTGTAGTCCTTTTACAAAGATTTCTACATACAAAGATAATAATACGCCAAGTTCTTCCTGGAAGGGGAGTACCCCCATATTCCAACGGAAGGGGCATCTGGACAAAGCTGCAAGAAGTGAGCTAAGAGGCCGATCAGAGGACGGAGGACGACAAGGCGAAGGACGAGGACGTAATGTAATACGCCAAGTCCTTCCAACTTGGAGGAGTGCATTTTGGACGCACCCTCCACCACTGATGCCCAAAACCTCCTAGATCTCGGCCCCACTGACCCTCTTCTAGGTCCACCACTCCTACTTCCAACAGGGATGAGATACAGCAGCCAGGCGAGGCTGCCTCTCTCAGCTCCCAAAAGAGAAAGTCGGTAAGCCACGACGATCATAGGACAAGCTCATCTTTTATCCCGCAAATGGAAAGTGGATGAAAATCCATCAACAACCCATTCAATAGTTCTTAGGCCAAAGAATAGCTGCACAACCCCGGATCGACCGACATCCCCTCGTAAGTTAAGGATGTTCACCATCGAAGTCTAATGAGATAAGCAAGTCGACCCCATAAAGGCCACAATCATCAAAAAATGTTGAACATGGATCAGGCCCAAATATGAGACCACCAAAGTCATCATAGCCATGGACGAAACCCATCTCGTCGTGGAGAAAAAGGAGAGAAGAGATGTAAGGGAAAGAATATTAGGAAAGAAAAGACATGTTCCCTCCTAAGAGGAAATTGAGAAAAGAAAAGGAAAGGTGCAAAAGAAAAATGGCCCAAAGGCCTCCTTTTATAGGCAAAGCCAAGCACGGTCAACGATCAAGATCATCTAAGGAAAATAAGGGATATGCAACACATGGTGTGACGCACCCCAAAAAGATAGAAAAAAGGCGAAAATACATAAAAGAAGGGATCGTTTCCCAAGAAAATAACACATACAGGAAAATCTCGATCTATGTGCCTCCTCAAAGAACACCAAAAACTTCTAAGTGTTGATTGCAGAAAGACCCCACCCTTGGCATGGCTAGAGGACGCACCGTCCCCAACCCGTAGGGATGGCGCCAGATGAAGGGCATCCCCTCGTGTACACCCTTCCAGCAAATTCGCCTAGCATTACTCAAGTAGGAGAAAAAGGATGGAGGACCACCCCTCGTCTACACCATCGGCACAACCACACAGCCTTTGTCACACTAAACCTACTACTTCACCAAGGCCGGCACAAAGAGAAAGACAAAGCACAAGAGTTGAGAAGAAAGACAACTTTAATTGAAAATAAAACTTTGTTCAGCATTCATGACAAGACAAAGGCAAAGTAGTTAGAACACTCTTCAGGGTGATGGAGAATGTGGAGAAGAAGCAACAACTGCATCATCAGGAAGGACGACATCATAATCCTTTGGTGAAGAAGCTCCCTCAGCAGCACCCTCCGAAGGAGACACGGCCTAACCAGCATCTTGACCCTCGAACCCTGCACCATAGGCACTCTCTGCATAAGGTCTGAGATGGTCCCCGATGTTGTCGAGAAATGCGGTGTCGAAGTCCGGGAGGTCAGTAACTGTGACCCACGGTAGTGATCCCGAGGTACCCATCTCAGCTCCTTCCTATGGGCTGCCTTAACGTTGCAAGGATCCTCCCCCCTCTTGGACAACAACATCACGACCAGTCACACCAACACGCACTCATAGCCCTCCTTGGAATCAAAGATAGCCATGAAGGCCTCCCTGACGCTCTCTAGGAACACCCTCTTAGAGGCAACTATCCTATCTTCCGGGAACTTGGAGGTGGCCTTCTCCTTTTTCCTTCTCAGCCCTCTCCTTTGCTAGTTCAGCCTCAAGGGCCACTATCCTCTCCTTCCCCTTGGCAAATTTAGTTTCAATAGCGCCAAGCTTTGCATTCGTTTCCACCTTCTCCTTCTCGAAGGCACTACACCGCTGGGACAGCTAGTCCCTCTCCTTCTCGGCCTTCCCCCTGGATTTTTCGGTTCTCTCCTTAGCCTTCACATCCTCGTCCCTTTCCTTCTCGACATCCCGAGATGACTCTTTCCTCCTGGCCATCTTGTTATAATGATGAGTCATAATTACCGCCAACAAGAAAGAACAAATGAGTTATTTAGAATAATGGGAAGGGGCTTGGCATTACGAAATGAAACGTACCTCCGTAGCCAGACAACGGCTCATATACTCAGCAGCGCCGGGACATTACTCCAAGTGTCTCTGGTCCTCCTCAGCCACAACCCTCTCTTGAAAGGAAGCCGCCACCTTGTCCTTCTAATTCGGGGTCCAGGAAAGATACTAGGGGAGGATGCCCTTCGGTGGGAGATGCCCCGTCGACGGAGCCCTAGTAGGAGGCATGGGGGGGGAGGATGAAGGGTCGACAATGGGTCTTTTCCCTTTGTCCTTGATGGGGAAAGACAGAAGGGTTGAGAAGGGAAACCGCGAAAAAACTACAGTAGGAATGTCCCTCTCGGGACTCCTTTTTGAGAGGACCTCAACCACATTCTTCAGCTCTTTCCTGATACTTGCCTCTTTTGGAGGCTTCGGAACCAGAGCGCTAGTGGTCCGGAGGGAGAACGAGGAGGCAGTAAACCCCCTTTTTTTGCTTCATCCCAACATCCATCTTATCCTCGATTCTCCTTTGCAAAAGTGAAAGACGAGTGAGTAAACTCTAAAACTCAAAGAAAAAAACCAAGAAAAATACGACAAACACAAGACTCACCACCCTCGTCTCTGGGAGGATTAGTTGGTTTCCAGCCACTATCCTGGCCTAGATGTCATCTTGCGACAATGTCCCCGTCATGTCCGTACGTGCTGCGTTGGACATCCGAGAAGCATGGGCAGTCTCTGCGAATAGAAACTGAAACGGATTAGAAGACAATAACGTAGAGTAAAAACACATAAAAAAAAGGAAATAGACTATGAATACCCAAGTCCAAGGCATTGCTGATCCCGTGGTACACCAAAAACTTGCGAACGGGCATCTTCACGTAGATCCACCGAAGGGGCATCTTCACATAGATCTTCATTTTGCCCTTCCGAACCTTCTTCTCATAAAAAAAAAAATTAAAAAAAATAAATCCAGAGCGGTTATGTCTTCCGCTAAACGCTCGCCAAAAGAAACAGGGCTTGGAGAAGGGTTCCACCGAGAAATATCGTCTAGAAGATCGTCCTCAAGGGCCCTGATGTACTAATACTCGGAGATCCATCCCTCATTCTTGGACAGCATCAGAGGCTTGAAAACAAATTCGTGCCTCGACTCAAAGTAAAAGATGATGTTCACGGTAGGATGCGGCTTAGGGCCGTTGGTCACGAGGGACCATAGACCGAGAGTAGGTTTTAATTTATGTACATTACAAAAAGTGGTGAAGATGGTAATGTGTCCCCAAGTGTTGGGGAGGAGTTGTGTCGGACCAAGGCCGAGGGTCCTCAGGAGAGCGACGACAAAGGGTGAAGGGGCAGTCCAAAACAAAATCTATCCAAAAGCTTATGAAAGGCAAGAAGACCCTTGAGGGGATCACCCATTGTCCCCTCCTCCGGCACCAAAAAAAGGCCCTCCATCTCCAACTAACCCACGACAAATAGAAGTCCAAGTCCTCCTCGAATATCTTCCATCCACTCGGTATTGTGCTCGGATCCTCCCTTGCGGCAGCCTTCTCTTCCTTTGACCTTTTCATCTTCCGTTTCTTCAAGGCCCTCATTGCGCCCGCCAGGATGGTGTACGCTGGGAAGAAGGCTACGGTGAACGCATCGAGATTCGGAGTGCAACGTACCAGCTGGAACCGGGGCAGCAAAAAATAAATAATCCAAATTACTTACCGACAAGCTTAACCGGTTCTGATCTCCCATCCAGGACAAGCCTCTGCCCTTCAAGTGGCCTAGGCTTGACGACCTCAGCGGTCGCCGGGTCATCATGTCCTTGATAATGTAGGGCACCCTCCGGTCTATCTGCTTTGTCTGAGCCATTCTCCTAGCTACGGCCTTTCTTCAAACACGTCGAGCGTGCACCGGTACCACCGAGCTTGCTGGAGCCGAAGCATAGTTATTGTTATTTCCATCATTATCTTTACGTAATGCGTCGGAGTTACTCACCGATGACTTATTACTATTATCCTCGGGACGAGGGCGTTGAAGGCCAGACGAAGGGTCAGCCTTCCTTTTGTAACTCACGTGCTTGGGTTCCTCTGCCTTACATAGATTATTCACATCAATCCCCCAGCCCAAATGATCCTGATCCTAGAGAGGGTCCTCCCCAAGAGCAGTTTAGTTGGGCCGAAAGTCCTCATCCTCATGGAGGCGCCGAAGCACCTCCGTAGTCCCCATCAGGCACTCTAGACAGGATTCCAGAGTACCTCCATGAAGGCCCCGAGGACAGGGTCCTATTCAAAAATTGTTGTTATGGTACATATTTATAGAAGAGAGGAAGATACCTGGAAGAGACGAAGTGGCGACAAGAATTGATGAGAAGCTTGCCCAAAACACGAGCAAGTGAAGAGTTTCTCCCTCTAGAAATTTTCTCTCTCCAAACTCTGAATATGAGAAGAGAAAATGAAGGGAACAATAAGGGGGCCTCTTATACTTATAGAGGCAAGGGAAAAAGGAGGCGAAACATCACATCGTAGGGACAAAATATCGCGTCTATTGCTTAGCGTGTCAAGACAAGCCCCCAAATTTTGCCGCGTGTCATGTATCCTTCGAGTGACAATTCCAAGGAAAACGAAGATGAAGGGGCACAGCCCACGGATGAGTGAAGACCCCTCGTCCGTTCAGCTATTTTGTATTGGACAAGCCCCCTCGTCTAAGCTATGGACCGTGCCCAATACAAGGTGCAAATGTTTGGTAGGTTTCAGCCTGGGCCCTTTCTCAGCCCATGGACTCCCTCAGCCCATTTTCTCCTACGCCTCATCTGGGCCCCATGGTTGCCCTCTTCAGATAAATCCCCTTCGTCATGCCATTGGTCATCGAAGACGCCTCATTCATGCGGAAGCCCTGAACCCCTTACTCCTTTACTTGGCGTTTAAGCTTTCGACGGTCGACCCTTGTCCTCCTCCAAGGGAAAGAAAAGGCACCCCCAATACGTAGATCGTAGGGCCTCGTCTCCCCTCTAGGACGAAGGGTCCATAAGAGGGGGGGAGAGACAGGAACCCTAACGACCACTGGGGGAGGAGACGAAAAGGTACACAGCTGAGAGGTATCCTCAGCCCCCATGGAGGACCACCTTTAATGGAGGGGAACTTATGGAAGATTCCAGAAAATCCTAAGGATTACACATGTTGTGCTCGTGCCCTGACGTGATTGGCGGCCATCATGGGCCATTCATTTCCTTGGCCCAAAGAAGGAATGTCCATGTGGCGCCTCCGCAGTATACAAGCCGCAACCCCAGTATCACCTGGAGAATGTCTATAAATTTGAGGCATGTACAACTTTCAAGGGTAAGAAAAAATATACTGATTTAGACAACTAATTGATTAGCTCATTCACTTTCTCTCTCTAGAGCATTCAAGTCTTTCGCCATTTTCAAGAAAGGTTTTGCTACCCTAAAGAGCATTCTATTTGCCCCTTTGTGCAAACATATTTTTGACGACCCTCCTCACTAAATTGATCATCAGAGGTCCATCCCTCGGATCACGCCGAGGGCAATTCACGTGCGTTCCTTGTGCAGGTAACCCATCTCTGACGAGCCACGTCAGCATGGATCTCATCTCAAGCAATCAAGGCTTTTCAACACTTTGAGCATTCAAGGGTCCACTCCTCTTACCCCAAAAATTCCCGAACCACCATTGGTTCATCAACTAAAAGAAAAATGAGTTAAAAACGCTAACGATAGTTTAACAGCGTTAAAAATGAACGGCAATAACAGTCACAAGTATAATTGTATGAAAGCATAGGATGATTTGAATAACCATAATTGTTTTTATCTAACCAATAAATGATGCAATTTAAATAGTAGTTTCAATTGGTTCATCAATTGAAATAGAAATATTTTAAAAATGCTAACGATCGTTAAAAAGCGTTAAATATGAACACCAATTACAACCGTGATTTTTAATATTTGAAAGCCAAGTAGGATTGAAATGATCAATTTTATTGATAAGTAACAAAAATGAGATCCAATTTTACACAAGAATTTCAATTGGTTTTTCAATTGAAAGAGAAATAGGCTCAAAACACTATCGATCGAAAAAAAGCATTATATCTCAACAATAATTGCAACCGCATATCTTCTTAGTTGAAAGCCAATTATGATTGAAATCATCAAAATTGGTTATATCTAACCAGCACATGATCCAATTTCAAAAAA